>JAIFRP010000030.1:13014221-13043856 GCA_032403825.1 Odynerus spinipes
TCGTAGGTACTCATTATTATTATTATTATTATTTATTTTTTTAAATTAATTGATTACCCGTGGTGTAAATATGTTTAGCAACGGAAGTTAAATTAATTTGTTCATATCACACATTTTTATAATAAAAAATACGAATTTTTCCTTGCACTAGAGAAGTAAAAAATCAAATCTCCATAACTGGTGTTCGGGACTTGTAACTTGGGAGTTGGATTTTTGCTGTAAGTCCACGCTAGGTACCTTCTAATATAAATGATATTTTATTCGTCGATCGTCAGAAAGTACATATGTATATGTACTTACGTATAACGCTCCTTATCGATTTGGCGAAATGTTGGATACGAGGGCCAAATTATCGAAGACTGACAACCACACCGAGATTTATTAGGATGTTATTGTTCGCAATACGTGTAGGTATGTACATACATAAATAGATATACTCCGAGCGGACGGAACAACGCATGCCTACGTATGGATACCGCGTCTATCTATTAAAAAGGACTAACCATCAGCAGGCTAATTAAACGAATTTTGCGAAAGCATAAAATAGCATACTTGGGATATGAGAGGAATCTTCGAAAGCTCGCGTTATGCACATATCTTTTACACCGCACTATTTTATAATTCAGATTTTTATTTCCGTTAAATTCAGAAATAGTACAGTATTTATAATAAGGGAAGAAGAAGAAGAGGAAGAGGAAGAATAAGAAGAAGAAGAAGAAACGAATTAAACGAACGACGTATAATCGATATGTCCAAATACACTCACCTGCGAAGCTCGAACCGATAATTACAAGTTTGACGAAGATAAATCAAGCTGGATTCGATGTTCGCAAAAGAAACCCCCTAAAATTAAGAAATCTTAAGCCATGTCGAGATATCTATTGCTTTGTTATCTACTGTCACGATCTATCGTAAGAAACTCGATACGAGTTAAGTCTCCTAACGATTAGGCGATACAATTAATGGTTTACCGTGTTGCGAGAATGAAAGTGGAAACTTTGTTCTTCGGGATTTACAAGCGTAAGCAAACGAGAAGGGAAAGAGTTCATCTCGTTGTTTTGTGTTTAACGATCTTCTCTATGGAGATAAGAAAAAGAAAGTGAATTGTAAAGTTGAAAACAATCGTATGTATTTCGGTATTATAGTATCGTGAATTTATAAATGTTGATCGGAGGGTTTTGAAACTAACGTCGCGTCCTGTCGATCGATTCGAAAAAGTTTATTAATACGTTAAGTGCCGAGCCGATCTGCTATAATCTCATATATTTCTCTAATATTGTCTATAATTATTTTCGAAACAAAAAACAAACAAAAAATACGAAGAATTCATCGTCATATTTTTTACATTATACATGTTACTATTTTTGCAATTGATAATCACATTCTCCTACATCACATAAACCTACATCACAGGATTTCCAACAGTAATGGGTTTGTCAATGCAAAATATCGGGATGACTATAATCACCGGTCGGACATAACATGTGACAATGGGTAACTATAGTCATCGGTAGTATCAAAAGGGTTAAATGCCTCTTCTAGTTTTCTCCAGACATATTATTTTCGTTTATTATTATTTAAAACTTCGAAATTTCGATTCATCACTCCATATAATATTTTTCCAAAATTCCGTAGGTTTATTAGCGTTAACTTATTTTCCGAGGCGACTGTGTCGCTGATTTTTTGTAGAACTGATTAAATTATTACATAAAATCTACACTGCTTTTACATACTACTCGAAGCAGCAAAAAATTAAATCTATCTCGTATGTAAAATTTGGTTGTCAAATAAATCGGTAGGATTAACGACGATTTGGACGAAGGACCCTTAGGAATCGTGCTCTTCGCAAAAAGCGCTCCAACGTGAATGTTAATAATAGGTATAATAATTACATGTAAACGATAATCGTACGTACGTAAATACGTAGCGAATACTGTTTCGCAAGTTCATAGCATATACATTAACATAGTTTCTATCGAGAATTATCCGAGAAGATTTAATCATCGATTAATGAATATGCTAGAGAGCAAACAGTTAGGCTTTTTTACATCCACAAAGTGAACTGATCCGAGTGCCAAACTTCTATTAATCTGTAATGTATATATATATATATAGTTATCATAGGAATGTATTTTCCCTGCTGACTGAATGCATCACTCTTGTAATTCTAATAAATTGAATGTGCGATGTTAATTAAGCGATAGTACATAGATAATAACGGCCCTCGAACGGTACTTCGAACTAATCATGTGGCTCGAACGAACGTGACCTTGTTTATTGCTGTGGCTGCGTTGAAGATAAACAAACGAGAGAAAGAGAGAGAGAGATTCGAAAAATTCGAATTACTCGTTTTAAATCGAGACTTATCGATATAAGTACATATGTAGTATCTCTATTTAAACGAACAGCGCTCCATCTATAAAATCGATTTCGTTGGCCGCTTTTATCCAGTTAGTAGGAAGGTGGCATGACAGGAGCTTGGTAATTTTCAACATGGCTTCGTTCGTGCGGTGAGTTGATTATTTTTCAGCCCTTTAACCTTCACATAAAAGCAAACAGATTTGCCTACGACAATCGAAAGCTTTATTACGAATGTACATAGAAAAAAGTAACATAAAACTTTAATTATTTTTTTGTTATGTTATACTGTCTTGTCTAATGATCGATATAACGCGGCGATGATCACGCTGACGTGTCAGCCGTGATATTATTTATCATATTCTTTGTGTTTTTTATATGCCGGTTGCGATAAAATTTGAAATCTCTTATTATCGAGAAAAATAATTGAATGTCGTTGATACTCCCGCTCGATAAACAACTGGTTATTCGATAGCGATCGATAGTACATTACTTCTTTGCATTCTAACTATGGCGATAATGTCGCACTTTTTATACGAACGAAGACGATATAAAAGGACAAATGTAAAATTTGTTTTCCTAAAGGAGGATAACCTCACCGATTCACAACATTATGTTAATTTTAAATTATGTGTGATTTCAGGCTGGGAATATTTTTTGTGTTAGCACTTTGCCCGTTTATAATTAATGCAGTTAATAGAGATACCTTTAAAACTTGCGAACAAAGCAGTTTTTGCCGGTAAATATATCTACTAATGTATAACGGTATTTACTCTTACTTTTTTTTATTCTTTTACGAACGTTATTTCTTCTTGTAGGCGCTGCAGGAAAGTCGAACCAGGAAAGACTCCGTATCAATTACAGCCGGATACACTAACACACAATGAATCCACTGTGACCGTAGATTTATTTAATAGAGATACTGGTGTATTTTATATTTTAAAGCTTACCGCGTTGAAGGATCATACGTTTAGGCTTCACATTAACGAGAAAAATCCGTTACATCCACGATATGAAGTTGAGTATTCCTTGCAAGATCAGCCACAAACATCGAAATTAGATATTATTGAAAGCAACTCAGAGCATATATCCGTGGCAAATGGAGAAAACAAAGCTGTTTTATATATTAACCCTTTTAGGGTGGATTTATATTCTCAAGATGTTCTAGTCATTTCGGCAAATGCTCGCGGCTTAATGAGATTCGAGCATCTTAGAACAAAACCAGAAAAGTATGCTACATAAAAAATATGTATTATTTATACAAAAGAGGGACATAAATGTATAATGCTTCATCTTTTGCAGTACATCAGATCAGGAAGAAAAAGCAGAAAATGCTCAAAAAGAAGAAAAACAGCAACCTCAACAATTTCCTGGCGATGGGGCGGATAGCGATCCGGGTGCTTGGGAAGAGAATTTCAAGAGTCATCACGATTCGAAACCATTTGGCCCAGAAGCTGTGGCCTTAGACTTTAGTTTTCCAGGAGCAGAACAAGCTTATGGTATCCCGGAACATGCAGACTCCTTTGCTTTAAAATCAACAAAACAAATAGAGCCATACAGATTATATAACTTAGATGTGTTTGAATATGAAGTTAACGAACGAATGGCATTATATGGAGCTATACCGGTTCTTTATGCGCATGGGTACGTGTAATTATTTTAGGAATATCGCAGATATATTTTTTATCTACTCTAATGATGTACGATACAAGCTTTATATTCTATTTACAGTAAAGACAGAACAGCAGGTATCTTTTGGCATAATGCAGCAGAAACATGGGTCGATGTCTTATCTAGTGCGGATAATAATGTTGTTGAGAGCATTGTCAACTTTGTTTCGCGTTCTACAAAGAAGTCTCAAGTTGACGTACACTTTATGTCAGAATCTGGAATTATCGATGTATTCTTCATGTTAGGGCCTAAACCTTTAGATGTTTTTAGACAATTCACTGTTTTAACGGGTACAGCACCTTTACCTCAGGTATGGTATTTTATTTACATGTCAATAACTCAGACATGTGGTGGATTTGGATAGGATTATTTAAAAAAAATTTTATCGCCAAATGTTACTATTTTCAGGCACCTATGTAAAAAAATATATATAACTAATTAATAACATTTATTAATCTCAAATAAAATATTAAGAAAATTGATTATATTATTATGAGCTTCTACAAAATGATTAGCATTGAAGATTTATTCAAGGTTTTTTATATTTAACTTGTTTATAGGTAAACAAATAAAATTAAGCATGAATTAAAATACTAATTTTATTTATAGATGTTTGCACTGGGATACCATCAGTCACGTTGGAACTATAATGACCAAGATGATGTTGCTCAAATTGCTAATGGTTTTGATGAACACGATCTTCCAATGGATTCGATATGGCTTGATATTGAGTATACTGATGGCAAAAAATATTTTACATGGGATTCACGTAAATTTCCAAATCCTTATGAAATGATTGAGAATCTGAGAGACAAAGGCAGAAAATTAGTTGTTATTATTGATCCGCACATCAAAAGAGATCCCAATTATTTTATTCATAATGATGCTACTAATCTGGGGTATTACATTAAAACCAGAGATGGAAAAGATTATGAAGGTTGGTGTTGGCCAGGAGCATCATCCTATTTAGATTTCTTTGATCCAAAGGTTCGAGAATATTACATTAGCCAATACAGTTTAGATAAATTTCATGGTACCACAAATAACGTACATATCTGGAATGATATGAATGAACCAAGTGTCTTCAATGGGCCAGAAGTAACTCTACCAAAAGATGTTATTCATTATGGTGGTTGGGAACATAGAGATGTGCATAATATTAATGGTTTTGTTTATACACTTGCTACGTATGAAGCTCTCTTTAGAAGATCAGGAGGATCTTTAAGACCTTTTATTTTAACCAGATCCTTCTTTGCTGGATCTCAACGTGTTGCTGCTATGTGGACTGGTGATAATACAGGCGATTGGGAACATCTTCGTATAAGTTATCCGATGTGTCTTTCTTTAGCTGTTTCTGGCATGTCATTTTGCGGAGCAGATGTCGGTGGATTTTTCAAAAATCCAGATAGAGAACTATTTATTAGATGGAATCAAGCAGGTGCTTGGTTACCTTTCTTCCGTCAACATTCGCATATTGAGACAAAAAGACGCGAACCATGGACATTCGATGACGAAACTACACAAATAGTAAAAGAGTCATTACGAGTTAGATACTCATATTTGCCACTATGGTATACATTATTCAGAGAACATGAGATAAAAGGCATACCTGTTATACGGCCACTATGGGCACATTATCCTTTGGAAACTGAAACGTACACAATCGATGATCACATACTCGTTGGAGATTCCATACTTGTACGTCCAGTATTTCAGCCTTCTGCTACGGAAGTGGGTGTATATTTCCCAGGTGAGGGTAAGGAGACATGGTACGATACTGATACCATGCAACCATATACACAAGGTGGTTTAAACAACATACAAGTAACTATTCATAAGATCCCAGTATTTCAAAGAAGTGGTTCTATTGTTCCACGCAAAATGAGAATACGTCGCAGTACAGTTGCAATGAGAAACGATCCATATACACTAGTTGTTATTGCTGATAACAATGGTAATGCTACTGGTAATCTTTACATCGACGATGAAACCAGCTTTGAGTATCGTCATGGAAAATACTTGTATCTGAAACTTCATTTTGATGGAGCTAAGCTAACTTCAATGCTAATCGATAAATTAGCTTCGTATGAAACAAAAAGTTGGTTGGAAAGAGTAGATATAGTAAACCCTCCTAAAGGAATTAAGTCTGCACAGCTTATCTCACGTAGTAAGTAAACTGCTACAATTATAAACTAAAAATATTTAAAAATAAGTGGGAAATTGATAATCCTTTCTTAATTTTATTGCAGGTTTAAGAACAGTAACATTAGAAACTAAATACAACCCCAATAACAATGTGCTAACACTGCGAAAGCCAGGTGTAAATATGGGCGAGGAGTGGACCATTGAATTAATTCGTTAAACCAATGGCCTTGCTAATATCGAATCAGAAATTATACAGAAAATCGAATTTTTTCATGGTAATATCAATCCTTCAGCCATCTGTGATCCAGAAAGTAATGTATGTTAAAGCAAATACAAATGCAATTTAGTTGTATGATGAAAATGCATTTGTTACCTCAACAAGTTTCTTTTTTGACGTAGATCTATGCAATCAAGCAGCATAAATTAAGTAATATGTATGTGGTATTTTTCATTGTATCGCATGCATGACATTTTTTATAAAAATAAACAAATTTTAACAAAAAAACGTGAGCAAACGTTATTTAATTATAAATATCGATTTACACGATCGAAGGTCCATTGTACAAAGTGCAAAATAACTATAAAATTATATTTAGTTCACAAAAATCATTTATTTAGTCATGTCCGTTCTGTTGGTGCTTGCTTATGAGCCAGATACAAAAACACTATAGATGATAACGCAGATACCAAAAAGATGACGTCAAACCATCTATGATAAAAATTAAATTGAAGTTCACCCAAAACTTGTGTTATAATTATTCTGTATTCAGCAGGCATATTCATGCGCATGAGTAGTACAGAGGACACAAAATACATTCCCTAGAATAGAGGAATATGAAATTATATAAACTGCTTTTATATTGTGTGAGAACAGCAGTAGAAGTTGTATCAAAACAAGAACAAAGAGAAAAAAACAAACAACCTTCCTTACCATTATTTGTGCAAGTATAAGTACAATAATATTTGAGGATTTGCTGCTTGATATGGCATAGAAGAACTGAAATATAAAGAAAACATTACAACTATGGTAAGCATGTTTGTTATGAAGACTGATAATTATAAATTAATAAATAATCATAGATGTCAAATATTTTAACTCATATTCTTTGCTTTTACTTAAAATAGCTAAAATTTAAATAATAAATAATTGTTCATATTATCAGTTGTTACTATTTAATCAGTTAAATGTGAAAATGAAGTAATGATGAGAAACTGCTCTTCTCTGATATAAATAAAGAGATAAATTGATATAAATTAACTGAGCAATTGTACATATTACTATTAAAGTCTATATCATACCTTTGTAAGAGTCAGTAACAATCCACGGATGGAAGTCAAGACAATACATCCAATTAAGTAGAAGGATATATGTTGTGACCAAAATGTAACATCTATGTCAAAACCCATCCAATGTACAGCAATTTCAATTCCTCTTGTAACGGGATCCTTTTTGCCAACACGATCAAAGACTATGTTGATTGTGGACTATAAAAAGTATGATATGATATTTGATCACTTATCAAGAATATAGTTTTAAAATATTAGTTTTTCAACTGTAAAAGATATATGTACTAACTATAAATATTTTCCAAATGCAATATATAGAAAAAAAATAACCAAGAAAATTAAAGTATTTTCCTTGCCATGTGGCTGCCCATTCTAAACGTTCTCTTGCATTTTGAATATCATGTGCTTCTAGAAATAATTGTCGAGATAATTCTTCTAGGGCTGTAACTTCTATTTGCAACTGTTTTATAACTGAAAATTTACATAGTAAACGCTTAAAGATTTAATAACTTTGGTATGTTGCTTGACATATTGTTATAAAATATTAATATAATACATACTTTCTTGATTCCCTTTTGTACCGCCCAGTGGACCTAGTATTCCCCAAAGCCTTGAACGAGCTTCAGTTTGTCCAACCACTTCTCCTTTTTTAGCAAGTGCTATTCTTTTTTTCTTAGCTATGATCATATCCATTGTTTGCAACAACCGTTTTTCTATAGCTTGTACATCGGCATAAGATACAGGCCGCATAAAATAGGCCATAGAAGAGTAAGGATAATTTACAGCACCAAAACCTGACAGAAGTGCCATAACGGTAACTCCTATAACACCTATCCGGCTTACACCTTGCTCTATCGATAACAATCCTTTTTTTGGGCTCAATATTGGAAAAGGATCACCAATTTTCCAAAATAAGTAGAGATAAAAAAGATATACTATAACTGTGAGTGGCCTTATCCAATTCAGTCTTACTACAAACAGATTATATAAATATTAATTTAAAAAAATATAGACAATAGAAGTGTATAAATGCAGAATACATACCAAATCTAATATTACTGATAATAAAATATGCTATGTAGAATGGTATAAGAACTATTACCATAAATAAAAGCATATATAACCCGACATTCCAATGAAAATATCTAGAACTTGTGGAAAAATTGCATTAAATCAATTGTTTTGTAACTACAGTACTACATTTTCTTACCTTGAATCAAGAACTCCAATTATTTCAAAGATAATGAGTTCAAACATAGTACATGATAATGAAAATGTTGTAGAAAAAATGAGCTGTACTAATCTGTGATGTACTTCATAGTCACGAAATAATTTTTTTACAAAAAATATCCATCCTCCCAAGAAAAATATTACCTGTAAAGTATAAAAAAAAAAGTTAAAAATACAAGTATAGACACAAAACATTAACACAAACTTTCCACTGATAAACAGCATTGATAACTTCCGAATGATAGTTAATACTTAAATGAAACAAATTACTGCAATCATAAAAGAAAATACAAAACTTTGTCATAGTATATTTATTGTAATATATGTTATTACAATTTATAAAAAGTATGAAGTATAAATATCAGGCTCCTTTACTACAATTAAGTAATATTTACCAATATATAATAATTATGTCTGTATAACATATGCCTCAGTCATTTAAAAAAAAGAAAAAAAGAAAATAAGATATATTTACGAATGGCTGACATTTTTATATTCACAGATTTATAAGTACTTAAATTGATAAATAATAAGTTCTGAATAGCGTTGCTTGCACAGAATATCTATAAAATCAAGAATTTAATTTTCAAAACAAAGGTAACGTGTCACTGATGGCTGCATACATATAACCTAACCCTCTTTTTTTATAACACAATATCAATCGTTTATTATGACTTTAAACAGATTTCCACCTGTGTAATAAGGATCACGAAAGTATCCTCCAAAAAACCCATGTTTTAATAATATAAGGTACACTTCGCATTGCAAAATAACACTTCCTTATTCTAACTACTTTGACAGGACGCAGACGATGCGTCTACTGCTCACCACACGCGCGCGTTGCGACCCGGCCAAAAACTCGAAATTGTAAATAGTCGTTTCATGACCAACGAGGGCGATCTATCGATTCAATAAACGATAATGTTAATTACAACATACAATAATAAAAACAACAAACTTCGTAAATTTGATTATTTTAATAATATAAATTATAAGTACATATAAAACCGGATTATTGAAAGAAGAAATAAGGTAGACTGAATAAAAAGAATAAAAAATATTGATATTAGGTGTGTATTAAAACTTGTTTGCTTAAAGTAATACTTTCATCATAATACTTACTATTGTACAATATCTAATACAATATATGCAATCAATATTACTTTAAATTAATGCAATGTTTTAACAATACAATGTTTAGTATGCAGTTTAGAAAATTAATTTACATAATTAACATTCTGAGGTTTTAACATAATATCAATGTTGTCAGGAGCCGAAACCTGAAGTAAATTTATAGTTCGTGGTCCTTCAAGATTTGTTGTGGCCGAAAACATAGGTGTCCTTTGGTTATTTTCATTAAATTTATCTTGTATAAACTTACAGTACATAATATACCAAAAACTTTGTACAATATTTTTTATCAAACCTGTAAGTTTTTTAAAATATAAAATATCTTATATATAAATATGTAAAATATTTGTTATACGTGTATAAATATTAATACTTAATTAAAAATTAAAAATGATTAAATAAATTTATATACACACACTTACCACTAGTAACAAATATACCTCCTACTGTAGCGCATAGTTTTACTAAAAATTGTGCTACAGTATCGCGTTGCTGTGTAATTCTTATTTTTAAAGCACTCATGTCGTACTTAAAAAATATACCAGGTATCCCATGAGACCCTTTCTGATGATCAATAGGTCTTTGATGATCTTTTACACTATATTGATATGTTTTAGATGTACTTAACAAAGTTCTTATATCGGTGGGAACTATCTCCACAAAATACTGATACAGCATCATATCTAAGAAATAAGTCAAATGTTAAGAGCAAATAATATCACCTTTAAAATTATTTACTTATTTTATGTCAACAACTAAAATTTTAACTTACTATCATTGGCAATTTTTTCATCCCCCTCAAGAGGATGTACTATACCAGGACTAGGTCCTCCAAAAGAAAATTTGTTAATTCTATGAGTAAAATTGTAATCTCTATCAGTCATAAATGGAGAAACATGTATATGACCTCTAGGAAGAGACAAAGGTCTCCCAGCAGTTATGTGAAAATTTCCAGCAACCTTGTTTGCATTTATACTACCATGAATTCGACATGCATCTGGTTTATATGATGGCTCATGAGTTCTGAGAAAAATAATCGTATATAGTTAATATATGTGTGTATATGTATATAATTGATTATCACAAGTAAAGTCTAATTAGAAAAATAACATGTAAACCTTTTTGGCATTTCACTATGTAATATGATTTGATTTGATTTCCAAAGTAATTCATGAATTGCATGGTATTCTTCTCTTAAATACGAATTCATATGTTTTAAAGCTTCAAAATGCGATCTCTGCTCTGGACTCAATTCCCACCAAGTATCTTCTTCTTCCAAATTATCATAACCTACTAAATTTTGATTTGTAGAATCTAAAATGTCTGCACCAATACGAACGCATGGCATCGCTACAGTTATATCAATGTTTATTTTCAACTTTGCATCATAGTCCGTGTCCGGTTCAAATTTAAATTGTAATCTACTGTCAAGGAAATAATTTGTTTCTGCTATTATTAGATAAGCAATAATGCAGAATGTGAAGATAGAAACTGAAAATATAGATGAGAAAAATACATATAAAAAATTTATTATATTTACTTTAAATTAACAGAATACTTTAAATAATAATACTTACAAGTCCCTCCAACCACAGTTTTATCTACATAAGGTTCAGGAACTTTAGGAAATGCATCCAACTCTTTCACGGTCTTAACGTTAACGTGTCTTCTTCTCAACATTTTTATAAATTAATAATATTTATACATGTGTCAATAATTTACATGTAGAATTAGATAATCTGTAACATATACATTAAAACGGTTTATTTGTCATAGATGTCTTAGATTTTATTATCTCAATCATTGTATACCATACTTCATATTCACAAAAATTGAATAATACATATTAACGTTTTGTTTATATTAAGGTATTAAATGATTTACGTCCTTTTAACTAAGCATGAGAATATAAAAGAAAACATACGTTCGACGTGTCACATATCTGACATCACTGCGACAAAGTCAACATACGTTTTGACATTTTTTGAGTTCAGTTCGAAAACAAATATTTCACAGAGGTTGGAATTTAAGATGAGGGCGCCACTATGAAATAAAAATATATTAATCTTAAAGATCGAACGTCTATACATACACAACACAGTAATAAAGTATGAGAATACGAATTAACGTTGAAAACGTACTCTTATACGTATTATAAGCACAATTAGAATTCAACACTTTTTTTTATTTATATTATGTTATACCTTATATATAAGGTCATAATAATAAATAGATCTTGCTTTAGATGTATGATTAAAGCGGGGATCTTTGTCAACGCGAGAAATTAAATTTTTCGAAGTTGTTAATTTGAAAAATACGGTATAGCCATCTATGAGTGCACGTGCTTTTGTCACAGTGTGGTAACATGCTTTCCATGTGACCATTTGTGTTATCGCAAAATGATTTAAAGCACCTACCTCTTATCTCATAAGATTTTTATAATTTCCGTTCATTCAGCAGTGAACGTGTACTTGATAATCGCAATTTAAAAAGTGAAATCATATATCATTATTAGTATTGCTAAAAATTAAACATGTCAGTAATATTATTATACAACGGCGTATATCATCTGTGTTTTTAAATTAGTAATTTTGTGTTTAATGTTATTTCTTAGCGGAGCATACGGACGATACTTTCGTTATCGTGTAAGATCTATTTTGTTACTTTAAGATTTTCAATGTACATAGTAACACTTTATATTAATCATACACTTTATAATAACTTCATTTATTAGTACCCAAATATTTTTATTTTGATAAAATTTTATATGATTTTACTAAAGCAAAATTATTTTATTTAAAATTGTTTATAAAAGTATACTTAAAATAGAGAATAATATAAAAAATACTATATTGTTATATAATACAATAATATTTTGTTTAACATAATGTTTTGCCCATAGATAAATTATATACAAATATAATATCTGATTAACAAATACGAGAACAGATGAGACAGAAGAAAATAAATTTTTGGTATGCTTAAATCGACTAGTTCCAAAGCCAATGTATTATACAAAGTTTATATATTACAAATAGAAAATGCCAGGTACACTGACATACCCAATTTATGCCGACGTTGAACCACCATTACCAAGACGTCGTGCTTACACATGGAACTCTCAGCATCGAACAACGTCTCGTATGACAGATGTGACGTCGCGTACTGGTCGATTATCATTAACAGAACCTGTGGTAAGGGAAATTATTCTTTTCTTATATATATAATTCTTGAAGCATTATTATACTCCTACCTTAACTGATACATTTTGAGTTTCACTGAAGTAGAAAGAAATTCATGATAACTTTCGACTTAGAGCTTACATTTTCAAATCTTAATTGGGACAGAACGAATGATGTCCTTATTATTACAATATATTATATGATTATAGGATAAAATTACCACATTATTCCTATTAGAGCATCCATTCTGTTTATAAATTTTACACTTATATCAATACTATTTTGTACTTCTTTTCATATTATAACACTTCAATGATCAAGCTTAGATCATTAAAGATCATTCTTCAAAGTCTAAGCCATTTTTAGTTGAACTTAGCATAAATTACGAATACGGACGAAAGTATCATTGAGTGTAATAATTTACACTACATGGAATTATACATTTATATAACCAATCGACGTGTCATTGATACTCGGAAACTTCGTTCAGAATAGTTCAGGAAAATAATTGTGACATGTATGTAGATAATTTCGCAGGCGCATTGGAAGCCATTGTCACAAGTGACTTTTGAAAATTGCCGTTGAACGTGCACAATTTTTCGTCTTAATTTTCGCTATTAGTCGTCGCTGACTCATCACAATTCTATGATAAAGCAAATTATGTTAAGACGAATAGTATATATATATTTGAAAAAAAGTAAACGTAAACTACAATACGATAAGAGGGAAAACGAATCTCACATTGGTTTTTGAATATTTAAAGAGGAAAGTAGCCATCTTTAAATTCGAGTATGTCATATCCGCCTAGCTTGTAGTGAAATAAGCGACGGAGAGGGGTTAAGACAAACTAGGTTTCTTCATGGCATATAAGAAACTAAGAAACTCGTACATTTGTTAGACTAATCGTCGACCATTACAAACAAATAGAATAAACGTTAACGTTAATGGCAGAGGAAAATGTGTACGGATATAAACCAACAGCCGGGATCGATGGAGATTCCGTACGTAAATTTTTTGACAGTTTGACAAGTATAGGTTGGGTTTCAATTGATAAAGCGACAGCAAAACTATCAATGTCAAAATATTTGACAATTTAACCGATAGGAATAAAGGTTCAATTTATATGCAAGTTTTCCTTCTCCAAAGTAAAAGAACACAATGACTATTTTATACGAAATACTGATCTGTAGCATTCACGATTAACTTCGTATTTTGATATGTGTTTGTCAACGTTAAATTAACGTAATTCCTTCGTTCATTTATTAATTTTAGCATGTGAATATGTAAGCTACTTATTTAATGTTTTTTGAAAAAGTTTGTGACAATGCATCTTGTATAGTATATTCGACCAGCTGAAAATAATATTGTGTCGTAGCAGGTTGTACTGAAATTATTGATCATCGTCAATATCTTTTACATGTACTCATCTACAGTCGATTCATATATAAATAATATTCACTAATATTCTATTTCTGCATTAATTATTGTAATATTTGTTTACAAATAAATAACTGTAAATATAACTTTATAAGTGAAAGTAACAATAATGATTATTAGTTTAATTTAATACCATGTTTAGAGAGATGAGGGTACGTGCAAGTTGAGATTAAAGGTGATAGCGGGACATCACCTTGCGAAGAAGGATATCTTCGGTGCAAGTGATCCCTATGTCCGTGTAGACTTAAATACTATAAATGGAGATCAGACTGTGGATTCTGCACTTACTAAAACTAAAAAGAAGACTTTAAATCCTGTGTGGGAAGAAGAGTTTATATTTAGAGTAAGTCATCTTTAACTTCTTATTATTCTTGTACTATGTTATATTTGTATTATCATTATTATTATTTTCTTTCAGGTTAAGCCTTTTGATCATAAGCTAGTATTACAAGTTTTTGATGAAAATAGATTGACAAGGGATGATTTTCTTGGGATGGTAGAATTAACATTACTTAATTTACCTAAAGAACAAGAAGGTCGTACAATTCCTGCTAGAATCTATATACTTCGACCACGTAGGTAAGCAACTTTTAAATATCTACAATTAATATACAATAGCATAATGACATTGAGTATAAATTGAGGGTGGTTATGGTAATAATATTATTTTTTTATCTTGAGCTATTATCTAATTCTAAAATGTAATACTTTGCATTAAAATTTACTATATATGTGATCCAATTTTGTTTATACAAACAATAAGATCTAAATATTTTATTTGAAAATGTAAAATAAATAACTTATAAGGATATGGCATAGTAATCATTCCAGTCAGCGATCGAGAGTTAAAGGAACATTGGAGATATATCATGCATATATTTCTGACTCCACAACTACAAATAACGAAGATGGAGATGCATCTGATTCGGGAGGATGGGAACTAGTACAAGTAGCAAATACTAGTCCTGTGGAACAAGTTGCAGATGTACGTATGATGCAGCACTTAAATGGACATGCATCCATAATAAAAGAAAAATATCGTCTTTTGTAGATTCATATGGTTAATGGTCCATTACCCCCAGGATGGGAAGAAAGACAAGATGCAAATGGAAGAACATATTATGTCAATCACATTGCTCGATTTACTCAGTGGGAGCGGCCAACAGATACGTATGTAATTTGTTTAATACATTTTTTTTTATTTTTAGGTAACCAACAACTTTTAATTACTCAATGATTAAAATTTTGTTTCTCTAGAAATACATCCTCTACTGGTGGCACAACTGAACAACGCAATTTAGATACAGCAGCAACAGAATTTCAAAGACGTTTCCATATTAGTGCAGATGAAGAAAATAGGCACCGAAGTTCAGTTATCAATCAGGTAATATACATTATTATTCTTTCAAGATTCTTAAATTTTATGATTGGAAAATTAAACTTTATAATCAACATATAGAGAGTGCATACATAATGTAGACATAATTTCATCTTCTGATGCCAAAGTACAAATTTGGTTTATATCTCTACTTATTTTGTAGTATTATATTGGTATATCTTTAGATAGTACTTAATAGTACTCTCTAGTTTCAAATCTCCATACTGAGAATGTCCATTTAATTTTGTTATAGCATCTATATTTCTTGTAAAATAAATGTGTACAAGTGTACACATGTATACTCTAATATGATATTTTGAAACTCGTATATATAAACTGAAAAATATTTTCTTACAAAAGTTACTGTATTACGTGTTTCACATTTGCATATTTTGTTATTAAAAACTTAAGATATAATTCTAATTAACAACTAATAGTAAAATGTTCTGAATATGAGCATTTAATATGAATAACAAAATTTTTCATAAAAGTTTTCATAAAACTCTTCTAAGTTTATTGATAGATACTATCTTGTCAAAGATATAAATAATTTATATGATGAAGTGATTAAACAAGTTGATTTTGTACAGTAAAAATATGCATGGAATCTTTAAAAATAAGTAGATGAAGTGCAGTTAACATTTTAACAGTAACAATTCAATTAACCAAAATTGTTTTGCATTAAGCATTATTTTATAGTGTTTTATTAGATACTTCATATATATATAAAATTCAGAGTTTTGTACCTCATGTGTCTCATAATTCGATCCTATTATGACATACTAACAATCAGGCAGTTAGCATGCAGTATGTAGCAATTTGTGCATGTATGTGTAAGGATGGTGAAGTTCTGCGCGAAGAAGATGAAGATTCAGAAGCAAGAGATAGTGAGGGTAGGATTCATAGGGAAGGGGGTATTGGGGATACTTCTTCAGAGTCTGGACGTTCTGTTGATCTTCGTGGCTACCAAAGCGAGTGCGAAGACCAGGTATTAATTCAAGCAAACTATCCGTGTTATGCTTTTGTCATGACATGATTATACATATATTTATTATTACTATGATTTAATATGCAATTGTGTATTACGTGCGTGCGTACGTGTAATTTTTGCATGTGTGTGTGTGTGTATGTGTGTATAAAGAAAAATTCATTTTTACTTTTAAAAGTTATTATAATCATAGAAATATGTTTACATATATATATCTCATATGGAGATAAAATAATGGTATAAAAGTTTTATAATAATTATTTCTGTTTAAAAGAAACATTGGAGAGTACTGAACTGTAGTAGATTGTTTTGCTTATATTGGCACCTGTATGTACTTTCATTATTGTTGATTTTCTTAGGAATTATTTTTTGCATGTCCATTCAACTGTGCTTTTTTTCTAAATTTATATTCTTAACATTTTAGTTTACATACATTTACATAATAATGTATTTAAAAAAAGTTCTTTTTCCTTTTCCATTGCAGCTTTAACATATGCATTTAATTTTTTAATGAATATATATCTTTGCACCATTAACACCAGCTTAACAAGCATATTTGTTACATCTATATATATATAGGCTATTATTTGATTAATTAAAGAAACATAAATATTATAATACTTCTATAGAGTGATGACAATGTGGATAGTCCAGCTGGTTCAAGACGTTCATCAGAGCAGGTAAACATTTTTTTAATATCAATTCTATTATTACTTTTTTATTATAATCAAGGAAGCCAAAGCTTTTATGTATTTACTTGAAATAATATTTAATATATAGATTGACAGTCCAAAACCTACACTTCCCACATCCAGTGAAGAGGGCTTGCCACCAGGTTGGGGTATGCAGATAGCTCCAAACGGTCGTATATTTTTCATTGACCACAATGAAAGAGCAACAACATGGATTGATCCAAGGACTGGCAGACCAAGTTCTATACCTAACCATATTGCACCATCAACTACACCAAGAAGCGATTTAGATCAACTTGGACCTCTTCCAGAAGGCTGGGAGGAAAGAGTTCATACAGATGGACGAATATTTTTTATCGATCACAGTATGCTTTCTTTTCTGTTTTGTTACAAAATGAAATTTTATATTAATCATATGCCTTTTAATTTTATTTATTTATTTATTTATTTATTTATTTTTTGACAGATACCAGAACAACTCAATGGGAAGATCCACGCATGTCTAACCCACAAATTGCTGGTCCTGTAAGTTATATAAACATGTTATTTAATATATAAATATATAGGGTGTTCTACCTAAAACAGGATACCTGGATATCTTTGCTATATACAGTGTTATGAAAAATGTTACCGAACAAACATGCACTGTTCAAAGGGGAAAATATAATGACATGGAAAATTTTTTCTTTTGAGGTCATTTTTTGAGATATCAAAGATACTGGTGTTTTTTAATATTTTTATTGTTATTACTATATGCATGTTTTTATTACCATAATATGATAATTTACAAAAAAGTAAATGTAGACTGTACCATTCTTTTGACCTTTATTTGACCTTGAGGGAAGAAGTCACATTGGTATAGAAAAGAATGTGAGAGTTTTAAATTTAGGCGTTTTAGTCGAAGTGACGCACTTTCTAAATTCATGGTTACCAATTGTCGGAATTTGTTATGAATTTTTTTTTTTTGAACAAATTTTTTATATCAATATATCTGCCCTGTTGAACGGTGCATGCTTTGTCCTGTAATATTTTTCATAGCACTTTATATAATGGAGATTTCTAGGTGGCCTGGTATCTGTAATTACACTTATTAACAAAGTAAATTATTGTTATAATTTCTTAAATTTTATTTTGCATAGGCTGTACCATACTCTAGGGATTACAAGCGTAAATATGAATATTTGAAGTCTCAGCTGAGAAAACCGGTAGGTATAAATAAGAAATAATGTAAATATAGCATACTGATTATTGAAACTTTTCATTTCAGAACAATGTTCCTAATAAATTTGAAATAAAAGTTGGAAGAAATAACATTTTGGAAGATTCATATCGCATCATAAGTTCTGTGAATAGAGTAGAGATTCTAAAAACAAAATTATGGGTAGAATTTGAAGGAGAAGTAGGTTTGGATTATGGAGGACTTGCAAGAGAATGGTTCTTCCTCTTATCTAAGGAGATGTTCAATCCATATTATGGTCTTTTTGAGTACTCTGCTACGTTAGTGATTTGACTTCAACATATTTATTCCCATAACATTATTTCATTTATTATATAACGTATTTCTCTTTATATTACATAACAGAGACAACTATACTCTTCAAATAAATCCGTTCTCTGGAGTATGCAATGAGGAACACTTGAACTACTTTAAATTTATTGGACGTATAGCTGGAATGGCAGTATATCATGGCAAACTCTTGGATGGTTAGTATATATTTGTATTGCCTATATACTTTGCTAGATAGAGTGAACCACAAAATGTGATCATCAAACCATTCCGTTATTAGTGGACTAATGAAAAATTGTCTGTGGTATAATAATAATAATAATAATAAATCAAATTTGTTGTGATACTTACCAAATTCATCTTAGAACTATCTAAGGTGATCACATTTTGTGGTTCACCCTGTAACACACACACGCGCGTGCACACTTTTTATACTTTGTGTTTTTTCAGCATTCTTTATTAGACCATTTTACAAAATGATGTTAGGAAAGACTATAGACTTAAAAGATATGGAAAGCGTGGATTCTGAATATTATAATTCATTGTTGTGGATCAAAGAAAATGATCCAAGTGAATTGGAACTTACATTTTCTGTTGACGAAGAAAGTTTCGGTCATACTTCACAGAGAGAGCTTAAACCAGATGGTGCTAACATACCCCTAACGGATGAAAATAAAGATGAGTATATAAGCTTAGTTATTCAATGGAGATTTGTATCACGTGTACAAGAACAGATGAATGCATTTTTGGAAGGATTTAATGCACTTATTCCTCCAACACTGGTCAAAATATTTGATGAACATGAATTGGAACTGTTAATGTGTGGAATTCAACACATCGATGTAAAAGATTGGAAGCAAAATACATTATACAAAGGAGATTATCATGCTAATCATATTGTAGTTCAATGGTTTTGGAGAGTAGTTCTTTCATTTACTAATGAAATGAGATCAAGGCTTTTACAATTTGTAACTGGTACTTCACGTGTACCAATGAATGGTTTTAAAGAACTTTATGGAAGTAATGGACCACAATTATTTACAATTGAAAAGTGGGGAACACCAGACAATTATCCAAGAGCACATACTTGGTAAGTAGATAATTTATAAATTAAGAAAGATTAGTTTATGTGTATAAATTAATTAGAAAAACGAATATTAGTGTATGTCTATAAATTAAAAAAGTTTAGTGTACATGTATAAATATGTAGCGAACAATTAACAAATCTCGAGAGACTATACCTTATCTTCTTTTTGCAGTTTTAATCGTATTGACCTTCCACCTTATGAAAGTTATCAACAGCTCAGGGATAAATTAATAAAAGCTATTGAAGGTTCTCAAGGTTTCGCTGGAGTCGATTAGCACGAAATACCCCTCTTCATAATGAATCTGTAATATAATATACATATGTATATATATATGTATATATATATATATGCATAAGTACATAGCGACGTATACTGTTTTAACATTATTAACTATTTAACACAATTAATATTTTCTTGCACTATGGAGACTTAGTTGTGTCTTGACTATATATGACAACGAGGTACAGGATAAAGTATACTTGAATATTGCTTAGTTTTTTCGAGCAACATGAAAACAATTTTAAGCATGCTATAATTTTCCATGAAATGTATTTCTATTGACGAAGTTTTGCATGATTTGAAATGCAGATGATGAATAACCAATTACAGTTATTCTACTCAGTAGCAAAAGCAGTTTTAATCTTTATGAATACAAGTATTTCGGCAAGTTTACTTTAAGATAATACGGTCCGGCTGCTATATAAAGGAGACAATAGTGTGATATTAATTTTGTAAATAAATTTATAATAAGATAATTAATGTACGCGATGATTCATTGATCACAAAGTTGAGCAAAGTTATCTCACAAAAAACTTGCTCGTTACAAAAAGCGTCCAACTGATATAAATTGTTTTTATTTAGAGAGCTTTTATATAATAATAATATAATTAATCATCAGTGATATATATATAAATTGTATGCGTATAGAGCAAACTTACATTTGATTAATAAATATGCAAAAAGTTGAATGCAATGACAGGATATAGCTTTCTACAAAAGCTCAGACAAATCAGTTCTCTTAAAGGAGCAATAAATTTGAATCCAAATTTCTCATACAATCCTAACTGTTCCATATTTTTAAATTGATATATCAAAATATTATTAATATACAAGTATGTTAATGCGCTTAGAATACGTCAGTTTACATTTATGTATATACATATATACATTATGTACTTCTCAGCACATATACATTGATAAATTCAAAAGCAAAGTTATATAGTTTCTAGCATTTCTTAATTAATTCATTCATTTTATACTAAACAAGTACTGTTTTTTCCTTCAATTTCTATACCGTATCAAATGAGAAATTTATAAAAGGTGTAAATTTATGTTTACCAGGAATGTATATTACAAATGTACAGAAACAGGAAGGCTAGGATATCGTGATCTAGGATATATGATGCTACTAAAAGGAAATTTAGAAAAAATTATATGATAAAAAATTAAAAAAATGGAACGTTTATTGAGTCGCCATGGTTAATTGCAAATATCCTTTACAACTATATCTTCTGTGAAAACATTTTATATATTGCAAAAAATGCACTTAAGACGCATAGAGCATTAAATATTACGTAGCAACCACGATTAATACTAATATTTTTGCTTGTATCTCGTTCTTCTAATAGTGTAAGTACTAAATGCGTAACGTGTACTTGGTTAGTTCATTGTACATAATTTAGTATAATTAAGGTAAAAGATATAGCAGAACTACATTAAAATGTTTAATCATTTGTACATTGTACGACAATATTCTAAAAGGACAGTATCCGTTGATGTTATCAAAAATGATAAGTATAACGTCACAGATGCACTAGATCACCGAATATGGCAACTTAAACATCGTGCATAAATGCCTACTTTGTATTATAATACGTATCCATAGAATATAATAAGTATCATAGCAGATATTTGATATACAAGGTCGACTACACATTCCATCCTATTTGTACAGCTTCTTTATTTAAAGAAAATACGTCCCATTAGGTAATAAACATCCTTGTTACAACGTAAAATTTTGTGGCCTTAAATTCTGCTTATGAGATTTCTTATTGTAGTACATTTTTGGTTATAAATGTTAAATTTGTATTACCGTAAAAGATAAGAATCGTTTAATATAATTAAGTATGCCTGTTTGAGATATTCTTTTAAATAACGTGTCGCAAAAGGAGATATCATGCATTATAGAACGCGAATTTAAATGAGTGAATAATTCCTGTTATTTCATTCCTTAAATCGATAGATTTAATTAGATTATTATCGTTAATCATTTTTACGTATAATATTTTCAACATAAAATAGTATTATAACGTTATACGCATAATGGTGTGTCGATTTTACGAAACTATCGAGAAACGAAAATATTAACGATCATTGATATTTAATAAATTGGATGAAGTATCACTTTAAAAAATGTATATCACATTTTTAGTTTCAACCGAATATACAGCATTTGTCTATATAAGAAAACTTACAATACAATTTTAAATGTAAAGTGGATCGTTATAAATCCAATGTATCGTTATTTTAATACCGGCTACAACTCGACGACGTGGTAATGCATGAATTCTTTATTGCGCTAAACGTTAAAAGTTATATTTATGTAAGGTATCTAATCGTATTAATGTATATATCGTAGTCTCATGTAAGCAGTCTTACTCAGAGTATAGCATTTTGTTAAAGAAATCCGCAAATAGACGTAAGCTAGAATCTGTTAGTACGTCCGACTTAAAAATACGCCTATAACAGCTGTTTTAGCTATCACCAACTTATTAATGTTTTTGGCAAATCTCTACCAATGAAAAAAACATTGTGCTTTGATAAATCCAAGCTTTGTCGTTTATCTTGTAATTAAAAAAAAAAAGAAAAAGAAAAAAGAAAAAACCTTAACGCAACGCGCATTGCGCGTGACAAACTATGTTATATAGAACATCGGTGAACATAAATATAAGAGATCAAAAATGATGGAAGAAAAAAACGGTCATTTTTATGGACAACTACACCTTTATTTTATTATTCGTCCGATTACAATAGTCGCATCCATGGTAAATGTATTGTAAACTTAGAGAAAGAAGAAAACTTCTTCTTGGTAAGGCAGTTCGATATTATACATACACATATGCGTACATACGTACATATATACACATCATATATATGTGTGTGTACCGTTAAAATCAGAAATATGTAAAAATCCGATCTAACTAGTCGAAACTACTTAGTTTGTCGATTCTAGCAATTATGAAGTGTTAGGTAGAAATCTGTAGCGACTGGGAAAAGATGGAATTTATGAAAACGGGTATAAGTAAAGGCGAAGAACTTGTTGGACAACAGGCTTGGAATATACTATATATCTTATTTGTAGATTTCGGTTATTTCTATTTATTCACCTATTTATATCTAAAATTCTAGTTTGAACAATGAGAGATTTCAGTTAATATAATTTGTGACAAGTGTCAACGGGTATTAACTGAAAAGTGTTAGCGAATGGTAGAATTGTTAAAGAGAATTCGCGAATTCTAGAATTAGCTAGTTTCGACAAATTACATTGGATTTTTACGCGTTTCGGGTTGTAACGGTAACATATATAGGATGTCTTTGCTAACTCGAGCATCTCAAACATTTCCGTTGCTTCTGACGATACGCAAAAATGTCAAAGGAACGAATTTTTCAATCCAGAGGGGGCAACATTTTGATAAATATTAGGTCGTAATGTAAATAAGTTCGATTATATTCAATAATTTTGTAATTTATTAACAAATTAAAAAATTATATTCAATCAGTTATGTAATCTCCGTTATTATTTATGACAGTTTCCCATTTTAAAGACAATTGATTAATACCATCCAAATAAAATTTTTAAAATCAGATTGTTTATTTTTACAACCGAACTTATTTATGTTACAACCTAATACATTTTTTTTAAGTAATCTTTTTTTAAATTTTAAGGTCATCGATTTTATTTTATTTTTTAAAAGGATCTATGTATTTCTTTGACAATATCGTTGTAACTTATAAAAAGACGAATTCAATAATATGATTTTGTTGACATTTTGTTTCGTGTCGTCAAAGGAAACGGAGATATTTTATGTGCTTGGGCTAGGAGAAACACCTTGTATATACATACATATATGATATATGTATATGATAGCACGTATACATTTTATTTACGTTCTTACATGCATACGTCGGCTGACTATGACTTAATCGATATAACACGTATATTCCTTTACTTCGTATGTAAATATAACAAAGAAATGTGCTGTAATATATTAATTAAAAATACTTACATAATACACTCTTCACTTTACTCGTAACTAAAGAATATACTAACATGCTTATACGGCGAGACTTACGTTACGACGAATAGTTACTAAGAAAACGTTGCTGAAATTTCGGACGACGAGCATCGAGCATTGACACTGTGTAATTAACCGAATCAAGGATTACAAACGAAATTATGTTCTTACGTGATATTGTGGAAAATGAGACTATATATGGAAATAAATTATATTAAAAAGTTAGACAACGTTGAATCATCCTCCGAGAAACGTCACGAAATTGCAGGATCGGAGAGAATCCGCTAAAGGAAAATCAAAGAAGAAAGAGTTGGAAGGATTAGAAGGAAAAAGATTGAAGCGTTTTTCGTTCAAAGCAGAATTGGGCAAATTTTTATTCGATTAATGGATAAAGAATAAACCAAAAAGAAAAGAAAATTTTATTCGCTGATAATAAATAGGTATGCAATCGAATAAGTGTTTATTCGAATGAAAATTTATTCGAATAAACACTTATTCGTACAATTTATTCGGCTGACGATAATATTTATAATAGTGTCGATAATACTAATGATAATAATAAAGATTAATTATATTCTAATTACGATCGAGTGGAACGTAACAATGCCTAGAGTTTAAATACTTTTCGATATTATTTGTAATATTATTTTGAATATATTTCAATATTTATTATTATTTTTTTATTTGAAAATTGATTTCACTTTTGCTATTTGAATTTGTATCGACTTTTCACATCTACAGCTTGTAGATAGCTGATGTGCAATTTGTACAATTCTACCGCTAATGCCGTATATACATGTGTCCTTTTGTTTCGAACATCCAGTACCTTCAGGCTAAGTAGAATCACCAGTAGAATAGCAAAAATTAGACTAATAGCGAGCATACGTGAAATGTCTAAAAATACAAAATTTCAGTGAATCAAAAATAATCGACAATTATTCGTATTATTATTCAACAAATTTGACAATCGTCATTTAAATACAGTATCCGAACAAATGACGACAAATTATTCGACTAAAAATAAAGAGAATACCGAACACTTATTACCCGAATAAAATATTCGAGCAAAACTAAACGAGTTCAATGATTTCTCGAAATCATTGTAACAATGCCGAACACTGGTTTAAAGTTTGGCGCCGCGGGAGAAACACAGCGGTACCGGGGGAGTACGCGAGATGTCGCTACCGTCGAGCACATCCGCAGAATCAAAAAAGACAGCTGGGAAGCGTAACATCACACATCGATTCGGTGGCCCTTTGGAGGTCGAAAAACTTTTTCGAAGCGCGTCGAACGTCAGCGAGGGGCCCCGAACGATCCGTCGAACGTCTCCGCGAAGAAATCCTGATCGGCCATCGATGTCCTTCGAGTTGTGTTTCGATCGAATCGCGTGGTAGTAAACGCGTGCCTCGCACACGGATTTTCTCTCGTGAGAAACGAGAAAAGGACGAAGCAGTGGCAGGAGTATAGTGGGAGAGAGAGAGAGAGAGAGAGAAAGAGAGAGAGAGAGAGAGCGAGAGCGAGTACCAAGAGTGTGTAGTGTTTCGAAGCCGGTAGGATCGTCAACGCGATTAGGAAGGAAGACAAGAAGAACGACGAGGATGGTGGCAGTGGCAGTGGCGGTGTCAAGGAAAGGAGTCATGTGCCGATAAGAAGGGTGAAAGGAGTACGAGCGTCGGTGTTATGCGGTGGTTCCCGTCACGAAGAGCGTGGCGGTGGCAACGAGCTAGGTCAGAGGTGCACGGCTCACAGGTACGGTCCTCGTCCTCCTCTAACCCCTATTTCAAGGCTCGAACTAAACAGCCACGTCGTTGAGAGAACCTATCCTGCATGTTACCACTGTGCTGTCGAGGTCACTGCATTGCGGTCAGTACAATGAACTTTGACACCGTTCTATACGCTTTTCTACCCCCCTAACGCGAGATCCTCGTTCGGCTTGTCTCTCTGCCCACATGGATGGAATCGTCCTTGTTAAACGAGCATCCTTTTTTTTTACACGCATACACATACGAGTGCGTGGGCGTACATAGTCGTGTGTGTGTGTGTGTGTGTGTATGGTGTGTGTGGGGATGGATAGGAGTACACGTACATATACGCGCGAACAAACTTTTTCTTTTGCTTTTTCTGCCCTTCTTTCTGTATTTTCTCTTGTTAAAAGATGGGACTTTTAAGGTTTGGTGACCTCTCTCGTATGTGTCTCTTGAAGAATGTGCCTTCTTTCTTTACATTCTTTTTTTCTCATGTTGACGATAACTTTGTGTCTTTTTTTCGAAACGGGAAAGGATAGAGGGGTTTTTATCGTTTTGATACTAGGGATGTGTTATAATATTCGTATTTGATTTGCCGAATATTCGATTGATATCGTGGATTCGTATTTGTATCCGAAAGAGTCGAATTAGGTGTGATTATTTGAATACTATACGAATAGTAAAAGTAATGTAGAATCGTTTATTGTTAGATGAGGCTTGACGATAAAAGAAAAGTATTTTGCATTATATTACAAATATCATAATATTGCATAGTAATATTACAAATATAATATTGCATAGTAATATTACATTAGTAATATTACAAATATTACAAAAATGATTACTTACGAAATATCGATTTCTTTATTACATTGTAGTAAAAAGAAACTATTATATAACACTTTTTATAAACTTATCAAACGAGTCCCTCGTAAATCAACGTATGAAATTATTTAATATGCCAATGAAAAATAATTCATAGAAATAATGATTCGTGTATCGGATCGAATATGGTACTAAAATATCGGATTGGCGCTAAAAATGGTTCGATTCAAGTTCATAAGTCGCTCGTGAGTTCCATAATCCAGATCATTGTTGCCATTCGTATTCGTAGTAACGAGTACAGATTTTTATTATTCAAAACATCCCTACTTGATATATGCCGAAAGCCGTCGATGACTCGTATCCCTTCTCTGTATCCTCCTCATTTTCTTTTTTTCCTGAGCTTGCTCGTTCCGCGTCGACGAGATCATTAACGTTAATAATCGTACACTTGGTCGTTAGCGAAGCAGCGGGAGGGAGTGCTTTAAATTTCATGGGTGTATCGTTCTACGCGTAAAACGCCTATCTTCGTCTTCCTCGTCCTTTTTCAGTGCGAGAAAGAAAGCGTAGTTTGTTCGAAATTTAGAAAAGGTAATCGCACGAAATTTTACGGCAGGGTGACTAGGAATGTGTTTCACGTGTTTCACGCGTTTCTCAATCACGCATATCCATATTTGAATGATAATACACCTTCTTAAAGCTCGGCAGAATTTATAAGGGGATGGTACGACTTGGAAATGTTATCGTTGTAGTTAACATTGTAAATCTGGGATTTTGACATTGGACTTAAAATGCGTTAGAGGGTGGTATACTCTAGAATATTAGGCAACGAGAAAGTTCTGTCGCTATGATTAAAATAATAACGTAGGTAATTTTGCGTGTAATAATTTTATTGATAAAAATATTCGGGTAATCAACAAGTGGGTAAATTATAAATTCTATTTTTATCAAATACGACTGTTTTACTTTCAACAAACTGAGAAATGAAAACGACAGAATTTTCTTGGTCACGTAATATTGTCTGCTAGCAACCAGCTATTTTTTTCCAAAAAATCGATTTTAATTTTGAAAATTGAAGGTCGTCGAATTGAACCGATTTTTTTTTTATATTATTGGGCTCGATGAGAGAAACAAAAAAGTTATGTATAATTTTGCAAGGGAAGCAACAGTTCCAGCGGAAAATATTATTTTGTGATGAAGGGTGAACGAAATTTCTTTATAATAGATTAATATTTTATTTCTGTCTCTCTCCCTCTCTCTCTTTCTCTCTCTCTCTCTCTCTCTCTTTCTCGTTACGCCGCAACGTTTCAACGAGTACGTAAGATAAAAAGAAACGTCGTTAATTAAATAGTATTTAATCTCAGGAGCAACGATTTGTACAGGGAACGACACGGAAGATTCTGTTAAAATAATAACCAATTTCAGTGCGTCGAGAAGCGCAAATTAAGCGGAGCACGACGGAATGATTAATTATTCGAATCCTGATATCCAAACGCGAACAAGTACGGTAGCGCGTTTTCTTAACGTAATTAGAATTAATTTTCGTCTACAGACGCGTAGACTCGATTATAACGCGCGTGCGCGAACGTATTACGATTGCTATTCCGTCGTTCGAAATGTTTTTACGTACTATAAGTGCTTAATACGTCGACATATCGAAAATTGTTTCTTATTACGCTTGGCCCTACGTATTCCTGCGCTATGAATATTTTACAAGCTACAGTAGAACCTCGATTATCCGAACTAATTGTGTTCACGATAATCGGATAATCGAATTACTTAGATTAGTCTAAAAAATAAAAGAAAAACGTTTACAAAAATATTACAAAAATGATTTCTTACAAAATAACGATTTTTTTTTATTGTGTTGTAATAAAGAATACTAATTATAAACTTATGAAATCAGCGCCTCATCGATCAACATATTGTCGCCTTACTATCAAAAGCTCCTAAGTCGTAAATTTTGTATTTTAAAGATTTTGCTATTTTTCGGTATTGTCTAACTGCCCCCCCCCCTATTATGTAGAAATTACTTAGGAGCTTTTGATAGTAAGGGGACGATATGAAATAATTTAATAAGCTAATAAAAAATAATTTGTAAACATAATGATTCATAGATCACTTCAAAAAAGGTATCGACATCTTACAAAAAAAGTACAAACTTTCGTTCACCCAAATATATCGTACAAGCGTTGTGCGATACAATGATATCGAGAATACACAAACACAGTACGCCCATACAAACTATACAAGAAAAACTCGTTTTCGCGTATTTCATTCCTAGCAAACTGCGAACGTTCGCTCTCGGATATTGCTCAAGGTCCGAAGCTCTCTCGCGACTCGTTCTCGGGGTATCGCGTAAGAAGAACTCGAAAATCGGCGAAGAATCGAAAACAAAAGCTCTCCTGTCCTCGTATCCGCGGAACTAAGTAAGTGAAATCGACGCGACTCGCTTCTATCGTTGGTTGCTCGTACGATTCGAGTCGCGAGTCGAGTCGCTTCGATTCGGAACCGAAGGCCGATTGTTCTCTCGACGCATCCGCAGAATATTTATCATCGGTACGCTAAGGCAAGAGGAAGAGGAAAAGAAGGGGGTGAGGATGAGGATGAAAAAAATCATGGGGCACACGCGGTGTTCCTCTCCCTCCCTCCCTCCTACCTCCCACCACCCTCTCCCTC
>JAIFRP010000030.1:13043862-13055453 GCA_032403825.1 Odynerus spinipes
TCTCTCTCTCTCTCTCTCTCTCTCTCGTATCTTTAATAACGGGGAAAGCCGTGCGCGCGAGCGCTCGTATTGATTTTGGGAGTATAAGGTGGCGGCAGCGTGGCAAGCCGTTTCCAACTCGTGCCGATGGAGATTAATGGAAAGGCGCGTCCTGGCTTTTCCACCGTTTCGTGCATTCGAAATGCAGTGAAAACGCGAGAGAGTCGTCTGTGTACACTCGCCTCTCTCTCTCTCTCTCTTTCTCTCTCTTTCTCTCTCTTTCTCTCTCTTTCTCTCTCCTTCTCTTCTCTCTAGCGCGCGCACGTGTTCTCCTATCTTTCCCATTCGCACTCGCGATCTCGATCTCGATCTACCTCTCGTTCTTGCTCGCTCTTGCTCGGCTTCGTTGGTTGCTCTTTCATTCGCCGTCCGTGCTTCTTTCCCTCTTTGGATAGTGCGCGCCATCGCGAGCGTAGGATCTTTCGAATGGCCATTCGCGGCCATTGGTAATCCCATAATGCCATCGATGTAAAGTCCTGCTTTTCACCCGCTTCTTTCTTCTTGCCTTCCTTTTTTTTTCTTTTTTCTTTCCTTCTTTTTCTTCCCGCTTTCTCTCTTTCTTTTAGAAGATAAAACGTATCTATAATTGAGCCGGTTATTTTGGAAGATGGTACGGGTCGCTTTTTCCAAAAATTAAGTTTCTTCAACCCAAGTAAATCATTTCTAATGGTTTAATGTTAATAGTTTTAACCCTTAAAAGACTACCGCAAAAAAAGAATATGAAAGATCGGCAGGATCAAATACAATGTACCCTTGTATGAAAAATAATTTTTAAAAAGTGTTTATATATATTTTTAAGTTTAATTTATAGAACTTGTAAACAGTCGTTAATGTAGAAAAGAGTCCATCGAATTCTTTCAATCTTCTAAGGGTTCTTTCGATCTTCTAAATCTTTTAATCTCTTGATTTAAAAACAAAATGACTTATGCCACTTTCAAAATAAACGGTTCAATTAACTGCCACCCGATGATGATCTACTTATAAATATTGCACAGTTCCTTCTTTCATTGTTTCCTTTCCCTCCCGACTTTCTTTTTTCTTTCTTTCTCTCTTTCTTTCCTCCTTTCGATTTCTTCTTATGCTAGCACTTTTACCCGCACTCTACCTCCCACGTTTTCTCGCATCGGTGATTCACCGTGACGGCGACGCGATAACAATATTTTGCCAATCGATAGAGCGGCCTTTGGGAACAAAAGCCGCGGGTGTCCTTTAAGGGCTACTTCCAACAACGTCGTTTCAAATTTAGAAGCTGTGCGGGCGTTGCGATCGGCCAGAGTTTAACGATAAAACAGCTTTTATTTCGAGAAGTCGTTTCCAGGAGAAAGGAGCACGGAAGATTCAAGAGAAGAGGAAGGGAGCTTGCGTAGTCGGGGACACGTTATCTAGATCGAATCGTCGATAAAGATTCCTCATCGGGAATTCTCGATCGTCCTTTGCTTTTGATCGATTCTTTTCTTTTTTATACCTTCTTTTCATCCTCTTTCGTTTCATCTCGCGTCACGAGATAAAGCACGATGTTCAGTGATCGAAACGCGATACCCGTTCGAAAAATTAATCGTTTATTTTAAAAGTGGCTTAAATACTGCTCAATCATCACAGCAAGTTATACTTTCAAAACGCATACAAATTTGTCTAATAATTATAAGCTTCTTACCGGAACTGTCAAGAATCTAAATATTTCTTTCATTACATGGTAAAGACGCGCACTGACAATATAAGCACAGGGCGGTCATTACTTTTGATCGTAATTTGTAATGCAAGAATTGCCATTTGTCAAATGACTGTACTACAATGACGTAAAAATTGTTTTGGCCCCCTATGCAGTTATGCCTACACTTCCCCCATACATAATTTATATAATTGACCGCCGCATTAGGGGTTACATAAGTAACTGTAGGCGTCAGACCGATCGCCTGAACATATAGCGTGATCCAGCAAAGAGATCAATTTTATTCAAACTTTTATTTACATAATTGCTTCTTCTGATAACGGGGCTGGTAATTCGGGGATATTCCATTTTACGAAACTGATTTTCGGACTCTTAACTTCTCGAAAGTCGAATAATGTCGGTCCTTTTATATACGATTCGCGGAACGTGGAAATTTTACCGCTTGTAGAAGTTCGGCTCGATAGACTAACCGTTACGCCGTAAATCCGACCTCCCCAATAAAGTCGAATAAAAATCGCTCGGGATATTTACGCTCTTAGAAATTCGCTAGAGGCTTTTTTCCTTGTAACTTTGTATCTCACGTAGAAGCGTTATTAATTAGGAGGGTATCAGAAGAGGTTGAGAGGGCACTGGTCGTTTGTCGCTTTTTTTTTTCAAAGAAACTCCCTTTGGTGATTTGTCATGCGATATATCGAATATCCATCCGACTTTTTTGTTCTTTATCTTCGCTTTTTTCACTCGTAGTCCGCGCATCGTTTCGAAAAAGCGATTACTTCGATCTCCGTACGCGATTCGGGACATCGATCTTCTCTCAGGGAAGAACGAATTTTTTTTTCCCGGGACGGAAGAGAAAGGAAGGAAAGCAGGAAAGAAAGAAAGAGAGGAAGGAATCTCCTATCGCAAATGTACCTTGTCGTTCGATCAAAGTCTTTTGCCGTTTCCGACCAGCGAGATAATCGTATCCCGAGGCGTGCGCGTGAGTTCTCCACTCAAGCGTTTTGCTTTAGACCGTATCAATGATCCGCCTGTAATCGATCCAATAGATCTGTCGGAAGACTAATCATATATTAACACTAATCGTACCACGACTGGTCGAATGACCGGTTTTCAAGTTTTATTTGAAAATCAGCATTCATTTTTACCTGTTTTACCCTGATACGACACGGAATAAGTAGTAAATTCAATTTTTCCGATTTTTGACTTAGATCACTTTCATCATTGCCGGCACATATGTTTATTTTTACAACCGAACTTTTTTATGTTAAAACTTAATACAACTACTGGCTAAATAAAGTTCATCGTCCTCATCCTCCTTCTCTCTCTCTCTTTCTCTCTCTCTCTCCCCCCACCCCCGTGTTCTATCCTTTTGCGAGCGTGGAGATCCAACGTGCTTGTGCTAGCGTGCGTGAGAGTCGCCAGAGTAGACAAGGTGCGATATTAGGTTCGGATCCTGGCGAGTCTATGTATACACCTATGTATACCCGGACGTACACAGGTATGTGCCGGCGGAAGATCGTGAGCTAAACGCGCGTGGAACGTTCGGTACGTCCCCGGAATTGCATCTATTTTCGAGGGAGTTTGAGCACGCGCCATCTCTCTCTTTCTCTCTCTCCCTCTCTCCCTCTGCTCCTCTCCCTCTCTCCCTCGGTCTCTCGTACACCTCGGCAAGCCGCATACGTCGTCGACGAGCATGAAGATATATTCAAGGACGAGAGCGGTGAAATGCATACGCAACGATTAAATTTCAACGTCGAGAGTTGATCGGCCAAAGCAGACGGCAAAGGGATTTCGTGGGCGAAGCTCCGGCGCGGTTGTGCGGAGGAGTCTGCATCATGAGACGGCGTGGTGATTAGAATATCCTTTCCTCTTCCCCAATAGACGCGACCGACGTGACTCATTAATCCGCTAGCTTGATACGATTTATAGAAAATTTATCCGCATTCGAAGGGAACGCTACGGTGACCCGAATTTACTTGTTACTTCTGTAGATGTAACGAGACGCTCACGGCACCGAATCAACGGGGGGTGGGGTGGTTGAGAGAAGTGCGGAAAGGGAGGGTTCTGTTACCGATCGAATCTTAACGTGTAAATAAATAAAGTTCACTCGTCTGCCACTTGACCGACTTTGTTGCAAAGTATCAAATATATACAGTCGAACCTCCTTAACTCGAATCTTAAAGGAACAGAAAATAATTCGAGTTGTCGAGTGTTCTGAGGTAGTAAGTATTTCAACTTATAGAGGGTAAAATTACGTTAAATAGTGAAAACTAGAATGGAGAAACAAAAAGCTGTTGCAAAATCTTTTTATTTCGAGTTATAGAAAGTTTGTCAACGTTTTGAGCGTCGAACATGTCTCGATAGTTGACAGTGATTCTAGGAAGGTCTGAAAGTTAACAGGTTTTCTAATATAATTTTTAATAGTTTTGTGTTATTATTTTTTTCCACTTTACTGAATACCTGAATATATTTATGCATTTGAAGAATACTCTAACCTTTTAAATAAATAAATTCAATAGGCAACTTACACGTCATCTATATCTGTGCGAAATAGCGCTCAAAGTATTAACGAAACTTCGAGATATAGAGGCCAAAACATAATATTGACCTCTATATCTAGAAGCAATTCGAGTTGTAAAGGTAAACCAAAACCACTGCTAATTTCTTATTTTTCTTTGACTTATAGAGGTTTTCTCTAAGGATTGAATAAAAGTTTGACTTATCGAGGTTTACGAGTTAACGAGGTTCGAGACTTTGATGAAGGGACAAATACGTAATAATGCTTTCTTTTGCAACAATAAATAAAAATAAAAATAAAATATCCTCCATTACATTTATTACTTTTAACAATAGTTTGCTTCTTATTTCTACTTTTGATCCTTGTCTCTCCTCCCTTAACTTCTTCTTGAATTCTTGAAATGTTGCTCGCCCTTCTGATTTCTTCTGACAGTTCGTTATACATTTTAACTTCTTTATAAGAGATATCTCTCTGAGCTTGACACGTTTTTCTAAAACTGATCTTCAATTCTTCTTCCTTGCTCATCTCATATCTATTATGTTTTAAATTTAAATTTTTACACTTATTTGAAGAGAGTCTGTCTTCTTTTTTTTTAATTTTATATATAAAATTATATACATTACGCTTAATAACAGAGAGAGATACTAACACAGAGATAGAGAGAAAAAAGAGAGCGAGAGAGTTACAAATAGACAGATCGAGAAAAATATACAGCATCAACGGGCTCTTTGATTGCAAGGATCGCTTTAAAAAGGACGACGCGTAACCGCATTGCGGATATTCCTTGCGACCGATGACAAGATTAATTCGTCTAGCAGACGCTTATATTGGGTTTCGACGCGTTCCTACTTATCACTCTCTTCTTATTCTTCTTTTCCTGCTTCATCCTCTTCCTTCTCCGCTTAGCCGCTCTTCTCTTCCTTTTCGGGCTCTATTATGGGCGCTCGTACGTCGGGAGTCCCGTGGAAAATAGGAATTTGATTGGGAAAGAGAGAATTGCAATCCCTGTCGTGTGTGTGTGTGTGGCGCGTTCGCGCGAGGAAGAGGACGACTAAGAGGTCGAGCGACGACTTTGCTCGTAAATAACATTTGCCTCCTCCCGTACGAACGAAGTTACGACCATGGAACTTTGTGTTAAGAGAGAGAGAGAGAGAGAGAAAGGGAGAGAGTCAGAGAGAGGTAGGAAGAAGATGCACGCGAGCAAATGACAATTTACAAAGGCGAGCGAAGCCTAGCCGATATCCTCGCGTGCGTTTCGAAGCTTCGGAGTAGAACCGTACATAAGTATGCACGTGGTATCTACATATATACATATATACATATATATGTACATATATATGTATCTAGCCGTGTATCGAGATTTATCGGCCTTCCTGGCTCGTCGATCACGATAGGCGAGCAGTCCGGCTTGATATCTCTCCGGGAACGGAAAATTCGAGAATCGACGCACCTTTGCAAGCGGAACGCTCTTGTTCGATCTCGAAACGGCACGTTGACCGACGAATGGGGAAACATACCGAAAGCACGGAGCTTTCGTCGTAAACGAGGCTGCTCGAGAGCTGCTCTCGCCGACGCTCTCCTTGACCGCGATTCTTTCTAATTATGTTCCGCTCGCAGGGAGTCGCATTTGCTATCCACCTCCTCCACCTCCTCCTTAACCTCCTCCTCGAGGTTATTTCACCTAGAGCTTCCCGTTATTTCGTTGATTTCTCGACGACGAAATTCTGACAGCGGCTTTCGACGTCGACTGAATAAGCGAGCCAGTCCCTGCAAAACTTCGTAATTATCTCCTTTATCTCGAGGGCCTGATTTCGGCTGGCACCCTCACAAATTCCTTTCGGCTCGCCGATCCTTTGCGAGCTTACGGCTTCTTTCTTCGTTTATTTGTCGCCGAAGATGGAACTACGATGCACCAAAGACCGTGAGAAAGGGAAAGAGACACCGAGAGAGAGATTCTTTGCCAAAAACTTGGGCTCTACTTTTCGAGTACAAAGGGATCATTTTCTAAACTTGCTACGAATCTCTCGTAGCGTCAATAGTTACAAAGAGAGAGAGAGAGAGAGAGAGAGAGAGAGAGAGAGAGAGAGAGAGAGAGTGAGAAAGAGAGAGGGGGAGGGAGGAGAGAGACAGAGAACTTTTACGAGGAGCTGTTGAAAATTTACTCGGATTCAACCCAGGAAAAGGGTGGGAGCGAATGACGATATATTTATCGTTTCCGCGCGTACCCTGTTCCTGACATTTAGAACGCACATCCTTACTTTTGCCTTCTTCTACCGTCGTAGCATTATCTATTTGCCTTTATCCTTCTCTTCTTCTTCCCTTTATCGTCTCCTTGTACGTTCACGGACACGGACCAGCATCTTTTTATTTTAGCTCTTTCTTTCTTTNNNNTCTCTCTCTCTCTCTCTCTCTCTTTCATTATATTGATATTGTTAAACTCGTTTTGTTTGTTACTCACATTTTGAGCTGAATGCTTCATATCAGCGGTTCTCAACCTTTTTTCTGTATACCTACCCCTCCAACCAGTATATAATCAAGTCACGTAACACTTTGTGTATTTTTTATTAGAAACTGTTTCACGAGTACAAAGGGGTATACAAATAAAAAGTATTCAGATTTAATTAATTTCATTTACAAGTAAAAATACAAGTAACCGTAAAAATCAAGTTATAACATTTAATGAGAATAATCTTAAAATACGTTTCTGTGTATAAGAATTTTGAAACTATATGCATTGCAAGCAAATGGTTTAAAATTGACAATGGGGTTTAGGGTACGAATACTCCCCTGACTCAATATATCTCTTTCTCTTTCCTTCCTTCTACCTTTGACGTACTATGTGGCAACGCTATTGATAGCGATGGACCGTAAGCATAAGCACATCCTAAAGTACTTGTACATACAAGGGAGGACACGGAATGTGTCTACCTGCTATATTCGCTAGTTTTCCTTCGAATGGTAAGCATTCTTATAAATCATAGTTCGCGGTAGCCGAATACAGTTATGTGCTCCTGAAAGCAGGGTGTTTGCGTTTAGTATCGGATAGCTTTGACATTTCATCGTTCGTACTAGAAAAGAGCCATGCTATCCTCCCCTTCCCCTCCCCGCCGTTCGTAAAGGCCCCTGACGTGCGAGAAATGCGTTGTGGATTTCATTTTACTCTTCTTTCGCAAGTTGGATGGATTTATTGAATTCTTTTATCGTGTACCGTGAACAAAGTTGCGCTCGTGTCGACTGTTTTTCACGTAGCAACCATCGCAGCACGAGTAAGTGAATTTATTTGAGAGAGACTCGGCAGTTCGCACGGCCGAGTAGGTATGCGCTGGATTAAGCGTTATTAAGTCTTTCGTGTGTGTGTGTGTGTGTTGCGTACGTGCGTACGTGTCACGTATGGACACGAAATATACGTGTATGGGTATCTAACCTTCCAGACGTCTGGTTCGTTGTTTTGTTGGACGGCAGATCATATGAGTCGTTTTTTTTAGTGGTATAAGTCTAATCTTGAAAAAATGTGTCAAGACTAATTTCAGCTAAGCATGGATGACTTGCTTTCATATTGTTAATAACTAAGTCAATACGGTACAACGTCCTTATGAATTTAGCAAAGAAAAGTTTCATCGTAAAATGTTAATGCAGTAGAGTTTTGTTGTAAGTGGTATAAGTCCGTTCGTAATAATCAATAATTATTGATTATTTATTGTATACATTTATGTATAAGGGGCAAATCTCGAAGCAAAACTTTGACATTATTTCTATCTACTAGCCTGTTTACTATATGCAATAATTGCAAAGGATTTGATACATTCTGGTGAAGCATTCTCAACGTGAATCAATATCCTCGATTCTTATTGAATCGCAACCTTTAAATTTGCTAGAATATCAGATACCATTACACTAGAGAGCAATATTTATGTTAGAATAATATGCAGAGACGTATCGTTAAACTCATATCGCTATTCAGACAAATATCTTGGAATAAAGATAAAACGTTCTTTAAACATGGAATATTTAGCGAGACGCTTTACATGAGTTCTTTTTTTTTATCGAGAAAAGAGAAGAGAAAGAAAAAAGACAGATAGAAAGGTATCGAAAGATATTCAAAAGCTATAGAAGGTCGGAGGAGAATCATAGGGATTGCAGTTATCTTATATTAACTACGTTTAACGAGGACACGGTGCATAAGATCGTTACTCGAGCGCATCGGAGCATGGCGCGTCATCTTTCTCGTAGCAACGCGTCGAGCACGATGCCCCTTTGCTTTGCCGCTCGTAGTTTTTGCGAAAGAGGTGTGTCGAGTGGGATTTTGAGAAAAAAAAGGGATGGGAATTTATTTTATAAGTATAAATTCGATTTATCTCGTGCGTACCGCCCGTAAACGGAAAGAATACCGTCAGGACGGCACAGAGGTAAGGGGACATTTCCCTCGCTTCGCGTAAGAGGACGCTAGTAAACTTTAAGGGGTATCGTCGGTGAAATTTCACCTTATGCAAATTGTTTTTCCAATATTTAAAAAACAAACTGATGACTGGTACCACTGATTTGTTCTTTATTCATGATGTCTTTATAATTATAAAGATATATAATGATAAAGATAATTATCTTAATAGTAAGATAATAATATATAATAATTATCTTAACGGTTTTGTTATGCATTTTGTTAGCCACGCAACAAAGATAGTTTGCCTAGGGTGGTTTTTCACCCACGATACCTCAAGTGTAACTTTCTAAAAATTAATTCGTTAGGATTCCATTTGTCTTTGAGCCCTGTAGTTGTAATTGTTGTTTCTATAATATTATTATACTATCGCGGTCGTGCCTAATGCGAAAAAGCCGAGCTTTTTCACCGGGAGTCCAGGGGCGTATCCCTCGGACAGCCTGAAAGGCTGGTTCATTTTTCTTCGATACTCAAGCTTCAATGAGAAGCACTCGGTACGCTTACGCTCGCGATCGATATCGGAAACACGGATGATACTTGAGGGCATCGAGTCGTGGATTAGAATTTTTAAATATTCAACGATACGTCATTGCTGAACGACGACGACGGCGATATCGGTGTTCTTCTCGTTTCAATATCAGGACAGGGTCGAAGATCCTTTGCGACGGACGTTAAATCGTGTAATTATAACGTGAAGTTCGACTTTAACGAGGAATCCCTCGAAAAGCTGTCGAAGACGAGACGACGTCTATTCTTCCATTCTGTATTTGCTTTTGAAATTTTTCGATACGGTCTACCTCTCGTTTCTATTAGTAAAAGGATGAAAGTATACTCCAAGAAACGACAATTCTATTGGATTACATTTTTAAGAAAAATTTAGACAAAAATTCATTTATGTAAAAAACAAAGGTCGATTTATTTACAAACAGTTATCTCATTTAATACGTTGGATGTCGTGGCGGTCACTGGTGATCGACACTCGATTTATATTTTAAAGTTCTTGGAGATATGTTGCCGTAGTGCAGCCTACGGAATGTAAAGGGTTAATTATCTGAAGTTACATACTATCTATGTCACTGATTGTTTGGAACTAAATGAACGTTTACATAAAATCTACTACTTTTGCATACTACTCCAAGCACCAAAAAATTAAATTTATTCCGTATGTTAATTTTTTTCAAATCAATAGGTATCCAAAGGGTTAACGCGATCGGACTAGTTGCTATGATAGATGCAGTTTCATTTGTCTTTCTCTTTCTCCGGTACTATATTTATCTCTCTTTCTCTTGCAATTCTGACCTCGATGTTGAAACATTCAATGACGTCATGTCAAAGAAGGAAGCACAAAGTCCGGGTGGCGAACAAGACTAGCGTGACTTCCTACCATCGACACGAATATAATATATGCATACATATTTATATAAACTCCTTCACAAAGGTACGGCTCATAAATTCCAAAGTAAAAGACGGGAACTTGTTTTAGAGTACAAGAGAGACAGAACTCGTACAATGTTTAAAAAAAATTTTTTCTTGACGCGAGCGTTCTTACGGAACACGTAAAATTGCGCGAAGTCGCGCGAGCACGCATATGTGCATAGATATGTACATTGTATGTTGATATATAGGGTAGGGGGGAGTCCGGGAGAGTTGAACCACATTTTACTTACAGGCTTATCAAATTTAGAATATGAAATATATCGATGTCACATTTATAGTAAAACCTCGTTATTTAGCTATATCTTGAGGGTCATATCATTCTGATAAGTTAATAAATATAATTTATGTGGTATCGTGGTATGGCTTTACCCTAGAAAATTAAACTTAAATCAGTGTTACTCTGTAACTAATAAACTCGACTCATAGACTACGAATTAAAAGCATGTATGTTTTTATATTTCCTTTATTTATTTCAAACGAATTAGCACAACTCCAGAGATGTGTTATTAGTTCTTAATTTAAAAGTAGAAAAGCGTTTAAAATTAACGTTTGCAGACTTGACAGATGTTAAAACTCATTAGGAAACATCTCGAATTGGCAAAAGTGGCGGGTCCGCTGGACCATTAGACGAATGTTTAGTTATCTAGAGTTAACGACCCGTTAATCATTCGTTTGGTGCAAAATTTAAACAAAATGTTTGAACTCTACCATATGCTCCAATTTCGCGGACTTCCTCTATATGTATCGCACGTATATCGTACGCACGGTACGCCGACTCAAAACGTACTCGTCCCGGAATATGACAACACCTTTCGATCGGATCGTTTCTCAAAATATTTGCCAGCGAATCGAAATCGGCGAAGCGATCCATTGTTACACTCGAAGATCGTCCACAGCACACGAGTGCTTCTCTCACTGTGAAGAAAGAGAAAGAGGGTTGAGGGATGGAGGGATGGAGGGAAGGAGAGGAGAAAGAGGGAAGTTTTGATGGCGATGCGACGGCGGGTGCCAAGTAACTTTATTGAAAAGTATCTAGGTAAGTTGCGGAGAACAGAGGATAGCTCTCTCGCTCTTTCTCTTTCTCTCTTTACGTCTTTTCCTTGATTTCATCGTCCCTATCCTCCTTCGTTCTTCTTACTCCTTCTCACTCTTGCTTTCCTTAGCACGATTGCTCTCTATCTCTCTCCTCTCTTTCTCTCTCTCCTTCTCTTTTCCTCTTTCTCCCTCTGTTCGTCTCTCTGCCCCCTCTCTCCTTTCTCTCTCCTTCTCTTCCCCTCTTTCTCTCTCTGTTTGTCTCTCTGCCTCCCCTTCTCTCTCTCTCTCTCTCTCTCTCTCGGAAGGGAATATTGCCTTTTCGACGTCGTGCAAGCAAAATCCTTTCCTCTCGCTCTCGAACACTCGCTGAAAATTGCCTCTGCTTATATCGGCTTACCGGCGACTTTGCAACGTCTGGCCTGTCCTTTTCTCTCCCCTCTTTCCTCCCCCGTCTCTCTCTC
>JAIFRP010000030.1:13063908-13074752 GCA_032403825.1 Odynerus spinipes
CTCTCTCTCTCTCTCTCTTTCTTTCTTTCTCCCCTCTTCACCCCCTACCGTTGTCATGAATCGTACTCGCGTGACTAATTCCATCGACTTTTTCTTTTTTGAATAATTTCGAACAATGAGTAAGCCCTAGACTCATAATCCTTGATCGCGTACGCGTAACGACTCAGCTAATTAGCGGAAACGGTAATTTGTAGAACGGACCAATGTAACCCTTAACGATTATCAACCAGTAATATTTGGTTTTCGCGCAATCTCTCCGTGCAAGAGATGGGTGTGATGGTGGTTGCAGTGATGGTACACGAAAAGAACGAGAGAGGGTGAAAACTCGCGTTTTCGAAGATACTAGGGATGTTCCGAATATTTTTATTCGTATTCGATTTGGGCGAATATTCGATTAATATTGTGTATTCGTATTTGTTTCCGTATTCGTCGAATTAGGTGTGATCATTCGAGTGTTATACAAATAGTAAAAGTAATATACATATAATTACTTATAAAGTGATTTATTATAAAATATCGATTTTTTATTAACATCTTGACATGAAAATAAAGAGTACTGCGATGCGACCGAAAAATAGTATTCCATTTGGCTGGACTTAATAGTTATGTAAACGTAGAAAAGAGAGCGGAATATTTATATCGCTAAATAACGTTAATTAAGCTTTATATAAAGTATTAATAAATAATAAAGTATCTTTATTAAGTAAAACATTAGTAATTCTGCAAAGTATGATATTTCTCAAAATAATCGGATATATGCAGCGGAATTTGACATTTCTTACACTGTCAAGAAATACTAATTTAATAATACACGTGGTTCGTTGGAGTAAGTTCCTGACGTCTGGAAGGTGTCGAAGTCTACGACGACACATGAACGAAGTAACGTCTCCCAGACATCAAAGTATGCCGAGGGATTCATGTTATAATAAAAAGAAAATATAACACTTATTATAAATTTATGAAATCAGTCTTTCATCGATCAACATATGAAATTATTTAGAATGTTAATGAAAAATAATTTGTAGAAATAATTACACGAATATAAGTATCAAGGGATCAAAAATAAAAGGAAAACATTTACAAATATTAACAAAAATGATTTATTACAAAATATCGATTTTTTGTTAACGTTGTAATAAAAAAGAGAAAAATTATTTAATATGCCATTGAAAAATTTTATAAAAATAATTCATACATCTACTTATTCATATATCAAATAAAAAATGGCACTAAACTGCGTTTGATTGCAGTTCGTAAGTCGCTTGTCAATCCTAGAGTCCAGGTCTTTGTCAAAATTATTTGTATTTGTATCCATTTCGTTAATACAGGTTTTTAGTATCCGGAACATCCCTAGTAAGTAGATATATTTCGATCGGTGCCGTGACTTAACGGCTTTGCGCTTTAACGTAGACCGTAACATAGACGATAAGCATAACAGTGGAGATACGCGATATCGATCGGGTCCCTGACCCTTTACCCATCGCCTTGTGTACACGTGGTAGGTACAATGAACGCGCGCGCTATTCTTCCCCTGAGTTTTTCAGCCAAGTTCAAAATGAATCATACCATTCTTAAGAAAGTTCCTGAAATGCGAGGAACCGATAACCAGAGATTTTGAAAAATATAGGCAAGTAGATAGATAGATAGATAGATAGATAATGTATTTGTTACATCCGGGAGCCTACAGGTTTATAAGGATGACCAGAATATAAAGCACTAAGAAAAGTAAATATAAGTATGAAGTAAAACACAATAGATAATAATAGATACTAATAGATACAAAATAGATAATAAAGAAAAAAAAAGAAAAAAAGTTAAAAATACTACTATACTGTAAAATCGCAAATGCGAGAATATTTGACACAAGTATAAGCACAAAAGCAAAATACAAAAGCAGACAAGCAAAAACGCAGATCGTCATCTAAATTAAAACGTGTAGGTGCAAAATTTCTACATATTTCCCGTTCCAACATGATTTTTTTCGCTTAAATGTCATACGAAGATAAAAAAATGGTATCCGAATTTAATTTTTTATAAGCTATCATATTATGATAAGAAATACCCTTCCGTAAAAAAACACGCACAATAACTTCAATATCTAAAAAGTGGCTTTACAAAAAAAATTGTCCACATCATTGCATCCGTCGCGCAACATTTTTCATACCACTTAAACCAAAATAGGATACCTAAGTATTCGGTTTTAAACGCGACGCCCTGTATACTAAGTACGCGCTCGAAAAGGCAGAAATGTTTTTCATTCGAAGGGAGCCAGGAGTTATCGGTCTCTGTGTCAGCTATTTTCTCCGTCTCCGAACGGCCTCCGGATGGGTTTTAATCGAAGGTTGAATCCTACGGTGAGAGTAGATGACGACAGCGGATGGCTACAAAAAAGGGGGCGAAGAGGAAGCCTCCAGACGCGGTTGCGGAATATAGCGACGATAAAAACGCGCCTTCGCAAACGGTGCCGAGAATTCATCAAGTATTTTACCAAAGAACGACAGGTGACAGGAGAGATTACTTTTGCGTTTGAATACGCGGGGCTCCGTCATAGAGCAAAAATACTCTTTCAAGAATGGCATCGACATCGCGGTATCGCCACCTCTTACCCTGAAGCTTTTCGCGTGTGTCTCGGTTATACATCTCCTTTCCTCTTACCCTCAACTTTCTTCACCCCCTTCCCTCCCTCCCTCCTCCCCGTTACCCGCTACTCACTCCACTCCTGCTTCCTATGTATGCTCGCGCGCGCGCGCGCTAAGTACACTCGAAAGGGCGAATTCAATCCTGACCGACGTCATCCAAGCTGCGTGCTCTCTTCGACGTAGAAACGTGTGTCGTTTCGATACGTATTTGGTCGACCTAATCATTTTTCCGATCCGACGATGAAATGATCGATCGTACGTGGCTTCTTCGTCTTCTTGACTGACAAACCGTTTTCCTAAGAAGACAAACGGCTTTCTTTCCTTCGTTTATGTGTGTAAATTAATCGACCCTTTTTTTTATTACATTTTTCTTGAAACCCATCGATGGTTTTTTTGTTTGTTTAAGGACGAAGAAAATTAGTCCCTTTTTTATGTTTTGTTTTCGTAAACGGGCTGTCAAGTTGTAAATTAGAGGATCCCAGATTTATTTAGTCTACCGCCCGGTTTTGTCAGATAAAAAATTGCTCCCCTGAAAATCTACCTCGTTTAACACGGGGATCACGTATGATCGGAGATTGTTTTCTCGATGGGGCCATGGTGGTTACTAGTGACCGGAGTGCCTCAAATCTTTAGAATAATATAATAAAATGAATATCGTCAACTAAAAAAGTTTTAAACGTCATGGCTAAGCAAACAATGTTATGAAAAAGTAAAACAGGTCAAAATTTAAGTGAACAAACAAAAAGATGCAGTAACAAATTTGCGTTATTTTACGTATCTATATTTTTATCTACGTTTTACAAAATAGTAGAAAAAGATGTTATTCCAAATAAGGCAGTTGAAGTGAAAATGGTTCGGATACTCAAGTTTTCGGATAATAAAATAATCAATTTTCTAATATTAAATTTCATTTATTTAACCAAAAATCCAGACAATTTTTGCAATGTCTTTCCATTGGGTACTTCAGCTTATGTACACGTTCTGTAGGACTTGTCTTCGGATTGTACCTTGTGGATGTCAGAGTGACATAGAGATATGCATAATATGCATTTATACATGTTTGTAAATAGAGAGATAAAGAGAAAACAGGTCGAGAGAATCCAGAGCGACTAAAAATCGGATGGAATTATTTCGCATTCTCTCATGATTACGCTGGTTGTTCTTCATTTTCTCCATTTCATAAAATACTTATGACAGTAACGACTACGAGAGAGCAACGCGAAAGCCATTCGAATCCCGCGTAAGCGCATTATTCGTTAACGAATGTATTTTATTATTTCTTTAGCCGATTAAAATAATCTATTCGCGGATCAGTCTTCTTCGCGCATTTACGAGTTGACTCGAGCGACCTTAATCAATGAAAATCGATTTCCGGTGGTTGCGTGGAGAACAATTCAGAATTACCACGTTTCTTTAATGATTTCGCATTCGTGCTCAAAGGTCTCGCGAGAGGGTCCTTTCGCACACTCGAGAGACCGTCATCTGATTTTCTTTTGATCACATCGCCGTACACGTGCGCGTTTAAAATGCCAAAGGAAAAGAGCTCGAGAAAGGTAAAGGGAAAATGAGCGACGCTTATTTGTGTGGCTAAGTGAGCTAGTGATACGTGCGCCGCATGCGTTTGTCAAGGTTCGAAGGAGAGAGGCAAACTACGTTTTTTAACGCCTAAACAATTAAACTATCCTCGAGATGCCTAGGTGATAATTGAAGTGTGTTTTATTTAACGAGAAAAGTATTTTTGTTTGTTTGTTTAAATTTACAGTCGCGTCGACAGTTAGGTCTCTGGCGACTGTAGGATGTAGGTTATATTTCGTTGTATAGGTTTATTTAATGTCTTCGTCTCTGATTGCCAAATTTTTTACATTTAAATAGTATGCGGTTAGATGTCAGAGGTTTGTTTTCGCAATTTGTGCAGAGGGGAGGGTTTGATTTATTTAAGATGTAGTCGTGTGTGAGTTTGGTGTGGCCCGTTGGCGACATATTATGTTCACGCGACGCAGCGGCGATCGTCTTTTCGTAGTAATCTTTTTCGTGGTAATCTTTTTCGTGGTAATCTTTTTCGTAGTAATCTTTTTCGTAGTAATCTTTTTCGTAGTAATCGCCGGACGAGAAATTACGTTGTTCGTTTGCTTTGGGCAGCGTTACCGACAAAGGGAGAAATGTTCCTTCTCTCCCCCTCCCCCCCCCCCTATCGAAATACTTCGCGACGTCTTCGAGAGCGTCAGTCGAGCTACGACCACGCGACGAGTTTCTTCGATTATAACGTCCAATAAATAAACTCTTAAAAAGCGACCAAGCCTTGTTCCCTTACTACACCCGCACCAAGAGCGCTAAACCCGTCATTAATATCTCTTTCAGAAAAGTATTTTATTTTACAAAGAAACAGGACATATAAAATAAACAATAAAAAGAGTTGCATTTAAACATGTTATATGAAACAAACGTAAAACGGTAAAACTTATAATACTTAACTTATAATAACTTATAATAACTTATAATAAAACTAATATATAAAACTAATATATAAAACTTATAATAACTTATAACCTAGACCAAACTGCACGATGCACTGTCTTAACGTATTAGCTTCGCCATTTTGACGAATGTTTAGTTATCTAGGCTTAAAGTGGGATTAAACGACTAATCGTCGAGTAGGAATTTCCTATCTCGGCACGAAACTGGCGAATCCTATCTAGCGTAGGAACGGAAAAGGGGATGGTTAATCGTAAAAAATGAGCGAGATGGTCGGGGCTTATCTCATAAATGAAAAAGGTTCCGCGGAATGAATCTAATAATGATAATGCGTGTGTAAAAATTGGACCAGCTCCAAATATCGAGCTGCAACGGCTGGGACGGTCGTGGACCGGTCGTTCTCCGCATAACTTTATCGGGAAACTCGTGGCGCGGTACGACGTCGAAATTACGGAATTTCGTTTATGGAATAAACTAATGTAAAAATCATCGGACGATATCAGAGTACGAGTACGTATATTCCTTTGTCGTTCTTTTGTTTCCTGTGCTTTTTTTGTTTGTTTGTAATTCCCATCTTGGGATTTTTCGATACAGCAGACGTCGCGTAGACGTATTCACGAGGTACATACATACTACATACATAGGTACAATATACGCGCTCGTCTCTGTTCCCCGGCGAAACCTTCCTTTGTTGCGTTTCTATTATTATAATATTCCATTTGTCGCGCCAACCCGACCATTATCCTTTCACGTTACGAGACCGTTCCGGCCGAAAGATGGTTAAAGGAGTTCCCACATCGTCGCGCTGGCAACGATTTCCACCGCGAGTTCGTTCCTCGAGACAAACGCGATGCTAAATCCTTTTTCACGGAATCCTCGCTCGAGAAATGTTATGCTTTTTATCGGCTCTCCGACAAGTGGTAGAATATATTGTATTTTGCCATTCAAAGATAGAAATGAATGTTAACAACTTGAATGGGATCTTCCTTCGGGTCTTCAAACAAAAAGAGTATCGATCTTACGTGTCCACGAGAAGAATGCCAGCCGAGGACACGTCGTAAGTCTTGTTTCACACATGTCGGACGAAACGGTTCGACATCGGACGGAGTTCCGGAACGCTAGAGTTTTCACTCCTACTCATTTTGCGCCTGATATTTTACGATCAAGTGCAATTAGATTATCACGAAATTATCGTTATTAATCAATTTTATTAATTATTATTTATTTAATTATTGTTAAATTATCACTACTTTAAAATCGGAAGTCGAAACGAATCCAAATTTTTGGCAACTGCTTCATGCATATATCCAATTTAATTTTTTGTGTAAATTTCAAGTCGAATCCATCCAACCGTTCAGACGCTAAAGTAAATGTAAATATTTATCCATTCGCTATTTTTGGATGGATAAACAATTTTTGAAAAAAATTCATTTTATCGATTGGCATATATTTTACACATTCTTACAATATTTGAGTTTTTTCTTTCGCATAAAAGACATTGTATTAATTTTTTTAGAATTTAAAATATCTTCCACTTGTCAACCGAAAGTCGAATCGAACACGAGTTATTAGTGGATCCTCATTGAGTGCAACCTGATTTTTTATATAAATTCCAACTCGATGCATTCAACCGTTTAGAAGTGCACCATATAACATAAACAAATACTTTATTCATATTAAAAAAATATATGGTGTATTTTTTTAAGCTTCTACCCTCGATAACAAAATATTATTCGGCCAGAAAATTAGATTTAGATGTGTCGTATTATAGATAGATTTTTTCCCCAGTTCTCCAACCGTGTTAGATCGAAACCGTGTTACACGAGAGTTGTCTACTCTTAAAGCAAACATTTCTATACGGACACGTCGTGGAAAGGGATGGAGTCTCGAAGCGCTTTTAAAATGGATTGCTCCTACGCGTCGTTTTTGAAGCTGTGCAACATAAACATCTCTCAGTCTTATGCAAGTCGGTAGAGCGTGTACGAAGCGGTAGTAAGCACGTAAGCAGTACGCGTTTATAATTCACGCGGGGCCTCTTTGGACGACGTTCGTATGAGAAATGGAAGCGACGTACGATTCGTAGAAAGATTTGAAATCGTGGAAATCATTTTACCTTGGAGCGTGATCGAGCGAGATAAGAGGAGATCGTATGGTGGGAAGAAAGCAAAAAATCGTGGGAAATTATCGAAAAAAAAAAAAGATCGGGGAAAAGTAGGAAGCGGAGGCAAAATCGTTGGGTCTCTTTAAAGACCGACGATCTTTATATGAGGTTCCACGCTCGAGCGAGGGCGAACAAAAAGTGAAACGGGAGGTTCCTCCTGTCTAGGGAGTGGTCCGATCATTGGCGTAGAAATCAAGGGTTCGATGCACGCTTCTTCACATTTTAACTTGGCGTATTAACAGATTCGAGAGCGACGTCTTGTAATCAAACTACACTCCGTTGCATAACTTTAGCACCACCTAGTTTTTGAGACGTTTTGAAGTTTGGGGTAGGAATTTAAAAAAATAAATTGTAATGAAATTTATTTAAAGTTCATTGCTCGCCATACCCTTTAAGCTTATACAAATGATTTTTTAATATTCCTACCCCGAAGCTCGAATCAACTAAAGATATAGGTGGTGCTAAAGTTATGCAACAGAGTGTAGGGATGACTAGTATAAGAATAGGAAAAGCACGTTCGGATAATTTTCACCGTTTTTATTACCATGACTCACCGTATGAGTCATCGGCTGTAGGGAACAGTTTTAATATCAGATAACCGATGACCCACCCTTTTGGTTCATAAGTGCAAAATATCAATCTATTTTCTATAAATCTTGTTATAAAATTTATCTCATCTATTTCATCATTTTCCTTATTATTATCTAACACCCGACAGATCATACTGATCTCTGTACATGATCCGCACGGCGAGTCACCGATCTCGAACGTGTTAACTCTCAAAAATCGTCGATATAGACGTCGTGGATAACTCGCTATCCGATCGATTGCGTTTGGATGATTTAATAACGAACTCGTGTATAGGCTCGTAGGTTCTAGGGAGGTAACGTAACAAGGCGACGCGTATTGTCGAACAACCGAACGGTTTCGGCTTGCTTGGATAGGGTCACGATTGTGTTCTTCTAATTGCGAAACGTTCCAAGCGCGCCGATAACGTAACGAGACGATCGTTAGCCTGGCCTTTATCGCATTCTTTCAGTTTCGTCGACATGGATATAGCTACTAGCGAGAGAGAGCATGGCAATCCGTGTCGCGAGCACGCTGCTAGGGCGTCGAACGCTCCATGTGGGAACGGGGTCAAGAAATAATCCATGCGAACGGTCCCCTCCGCAAGAGGAGAGAAATAAAAAGCGTCAAATTGTACGAGTAATTTCAAGGCGATAGTTAGCCGGCGTGATACTTATTGTTAGTTAGTCGAGCATTCACATATGTATCAGAGATATTCTGAATATTCGCATTCGTATTTGTATAAGTAGGTAGGTACTTGTTTAAATCTTTTGATACGGCGTTCGCGACTCAATTTTTCTAAATTTATTTTTTTCGATTATAGCTTGTTCTGCGTAAAGATTAGTTTTTTTTTTTAGTTTTAAATATTTTCCCAGAACATATCGTCAAATATTGTTTCACGTCTTCCATTTACAATGCATTATTCTGTATTCGTATTTGTCGAATTAGATACGATTATTCTAATACTATACGGATAGTAAAAGTAATATAGTATTACTTATTAGATAAGGCTAAAGAATAAGGGAAAAACGTGTACAAATATTATCACGAATAATTTATCACAAAATATCGTTTTTTTTTTATTAATCTTCTAGTAAAAAGAAAACTATAACAACATGTGCAATTATTTAATATATAAGCTCTAAAGTAGCATGAAAATGCGTTTGATTGAAATTCATAAATCGCTTATTAGTCCTCAATTCCAGGTCATAGGTACTATTCATATTCGTATTCGCGCATAGAAATTTTTTACTATTCGCAACATCCCTAACACATATTCATGTATGCACCTAATTATATGCTACAGTTCGGCAGCACTTTACAAACGAGGCATCTTTCTTGCTCACGATAATAATACAAAACCTCTTCACATTAAATTTTCTTCCTCTGTTTTCTAGATCGGTGTTGCAACAAGATAACAGGGGCACCAACGAAAACAAAAACAACAACAAGAACAACAACAAGAACAACAACAACGACGACGATGACGACGACGACGAAGACACGACGAGGACAAAAAGAAGGAAAAGAAAGATAACTGAATGATCAAAAAAATCCCAAGTACGAGCGTAAAGGCGGAAGAATTTCGCTGCATCGGGCGCTCGACGCGACAACGGCACGTGCGTAAACGCAACCACCATCGAATACGCTCGCGTGCAGCGCGGAACGTGACTAAGGAGGAAGGCAGAGGCAACGCGCCTGCGTGACCCGCTCTTCTCTCGACAACGTTCGACCTCGCTCGGTTCCGTTCGACTCTGTTCATCGTCGTTCGGCCAAGTTCGGCCTCCACGAGCCAATAGGAAGACGCGCCAGCCTCCACGGCGGCGTGGTGGGGGATACGTGTCACCTGTCGTCGTGACAGTAGCTCTTTAGTGTGACGCCGACCGTCGGCCGGTGCGGATCGCTTTTCTTGTATATATATACATATATGTATCTCGTTGCTATTTTTCTCGTTCGCACGTGTGTGCGCGTGTGTATGTGTGTGCGCGAATCGCGAGTGTGAAGAGAAACACGCACGCGCGACGAGCGTCGCCACTCCGTCTGCTACGGTTTATTCTTCGTCCTTGGAAGTGTAACGACCGCTGTCTCTCTCTCTCTCTCTCTCTCTCTTTCTCTCTCTCTCAACGGCGCTCGAGAGAGACAACCGCATACGTGTATGGTTCTCCTCGTCCACCTTTTATTCTTCTTTCTCGTTCACCATCTCCTCCTCCTCCTCCTCTTCTTCCTCCTCCTCTTCACCCTCTTCGTTGACAAGAGTAGCACAAGAGCGTTGACAACAAGGAAACATGCGCGAAGAAAGCTGGAGGACGTCGGCCCTTGCTACTGATGCCGTTACCGCAACGAGGAGTCACCACCACCATCATCACCATTACAACGACGACGACGTCACGCTGCTGCACGTGATCGCCAGCATCATCATCGAGGACCGATCGAAATCCTTGTTTTCTTATACCACTTCCTTCTCCTCCTCCTCCTCCTCCTCCTCCTCCTCCTTATCCTCGCAACGTTACAGGCTTCTTCAGTGAGAGCAGGAAGAAGAGAGAGAGATTCTAACGCGAGTTCTTCGTCCCGATCTCTACGCGTGTTCATTGTGCATTATTTGTGAGTCGTTTGCGAAACGGGAAGTTGGAAAGAGGGAAGAAGGAGGAAAAGTTTGGTGGAGGTGATCGGTGCGATATATTAACCCAAACCCTTTCCCAGTTATATACCTGTTTATTCGTATAACGAGGAGCGATCTCTCGACGTGGCCGCGAGAGACTAAGAATCCTGGCAGACCTTCGGCTCTTTTCGATAGGATCGAGAGAAGGAAGATGAGACTTACCATCGAGGTCACATCGTCGAGGATGCACCCGTTGCTAGCCTGCTGGTGCGTCGCTGCTATCGTCAGCGTCGCTCTCGCGGCATGGCAGGAAAACGTGCGCCCGAAGATGTACGTTCAGCTAGGTAAGTCATCCGTTACTCTTGATTATTACTAGTTTCTTTCTCTCTCTCTCTCTCTCTCTCTC
>JAIFRP010000030.1:13074779-13085851 GCA_032403825.1 Odynerus spinipes
CTCTCTCTCTCTCTCTTTCTTTCTTTCTTTTTTATTTATCCTTAAATTTAGAGGAGCCGTAGCTCCGAGGGAACGTCGTTAACCCGTTTAAAGTGCTCACGTGCGATACCGTTGCGCACGCCTTGCATTTCTCCCACCATCGTCATCGTTGGCATACAACCGCTACCATCGTCACCCTTGCTTCCTAACTCGTTGCTTCTCCCTACGTTTACGAGGAGATCGCGTGCCGTTCTGTAATTCAACGGCGCTCGACGACCTCCACCTTAACTGGATACGACGTGTCCGACGATGAAAAATAATCGACTGCGTACTCTTTGGCGCTCCTCTCGGCGGCTATCGAGATGTCCAAGCGTAGATAGGTGTAGTTGCCGTAAGCTGAGATTGGATTTCGGAACTCCATCATCGGTGGAATATTAAATGGATCCGATTAAAAGTGAAATGGTCGATGGAACGTTGTTTATCCTGCTGTGTAGATCGATCTTCCTTGATTTCGTGATCTTGTTACAGTCAATACTCCTGTAACGCGATTAACTCGTATCGTGAATTTAGGGATTCGTATAAGAAAATTAGAAAAGGAAAATAAAATACAAACTAAAAAAACTATTTTTCAACAAGAACAAAGAACTTTAGCTTGAAATTTATACGCTTTATTCATCGTCACTGTCAAACATTACTGACTTAATTATTTTTCTTCGAATGGACTGAACGTCCTTCTAACATTGTATGTGTTCATCTTTGTTTTCAAACGTAGTTTTATTTTGTAATTTTACTAAAATCTTTCTATAAAAAGCTGGGCAATTTCGTAATTCTCTTTTAAACTTTAAACTGTACACTCTTGAAGGATCATTTTCAACGAAACAAAGTTCTTATTCTTTATTCAATCTAGTCTCCTTTTCGCATCATTCAAATTGAAATTTTCAACCCATTCTTTATCCATATTTTCGTATTTTTAGCCTGTGCAATCTTCTTAAGCATTAGTTTTGATAAAAGACAGCAACGCTGCATCGTTTCAACATTTACGGGGAAATTCTCTGACAACTGAAATTGAAAAATGGCGATATATATGCGTGCATGAAAAAACAGAGAAATTCTCCATTCATTTCAACCGTAAAAATGTACTAGAAAAATTCATGCTATAGGGGGGCTGGTTAAATTAATTAAGTTGTATCATATAGAAACCATATTACAAGAGTACACTTGGCCCTCGATTTACACGGCATTTCTGTTTAACACATTACAATTTTTTTATTTTTGTGACTAATACTATATATACGATCTTTTTGAACTATGTTATATAATATCTTGCTTAAATTAATGAATTTTCATTGAAAAAAGTGCACCCTCATTTTTACAAAAAATAATATATTGAATTGATTACATACATATTTATTTTCAATCTAAACTGCGAACTCGAGTTGCACGATTTCCAAACTAATCCACCGTGTAAATCAAGGACTACATATACCGCGTTATAAGGGGGTTGTCACAACTTTTGTTCGACGTTATATGGACATCGCGTTATAGGAGGGGTTTGTTACACCCGTACGCGTGAGCTAGAAAAGGACTCTTTTGTTCGACGTTATCGTCCCGTAGGTTTATCGCCGGCGGCCGATGCGAAATGCCGATAGATGTGCTGCAACGCGTAAAAGAGGGAGATGGAAAGAGAAAGAGGTGAAGAAAGAGACGGATAGATTGGACCGACATCACGAAGGATCAAAGCGTCCACGCAAAGTTCAGATGAGGGAAAGGACGTTCCTTTCCTCCGGTTCTCTCTTCTCTGGGTGCTTTCTCGATTTAGCGTCACACACAAACACACACACACACACACATACACACGTATTCACGTATCGCGATGATAACGATCGGCGCGTAAGCGTGCGAGGGTATTACCAAGAACGGCGAGTCGCGGGAGTGTATAAAGTGTGTCCCACATCCGAGGCACTCGACCTTAACGACGCTCGCTACGGCTCCTCTCCCTCTCTCTGTGCGCGTGTATGTACTTACATACGTGTTCCTCTTCTCCAGCGTACGCTAGCGTATGCGCGCGAGTGCCGTATCTCGGCACGGTGCGGCTCCCAACATCCATCACTCTTTCCGCGCCACCGAGGCACGATATTTCGGGCGTAGGAGAGAAGGAGCGAAATAAATTGCTTCGAAGTGAGCGTACAGCCGCTCTATGGACCGTCGTCGTTGCATACACGTACGCTCGTACACGCGTGCGTGTGATCGCTCGCGCGCGCAAATACACGTACCTACCTACACGTGGAAAGAGTTCGAGACGCGACGCCTAGAGCGATAGAAAGACGAGGGAGGAAGAACGACGACGACGACGACGACGACGACGAGTCGACGATCTCGCGAGAGACTAGAATTTCAATTCTCTCGCGGTATTAAAAACGTTGCTTCGAGCCCTCCTTCTTGCCGGAAGATGGACTCGTCGGAAAGGATATCTATGTTATGTGTAGATTAAGTCTGCTCGTTGGAGCACTGCTTCGAAACGCTTTAGGAGATAAATAGGGTGAACAGGCTAGTAGGTGGAGAGTTTTCCTGATTTCGAAATTTATGTCAAGGCTTTGCTTAGAAATATGTCTTTTATTCAAACAAAAAGCTTTGGACGTAAACGTGTGTATGTTTAACATTTTGAGTAGCATGTCATCTATATATGGGTGATGTATAAGTTGCTTATTCAATTTATTTATTTTTTTTAAAAGGTTGCAGTATTCTGTTAATTTATGTATGAATATATGCGGGTGTTCGGTAAAGTGGAAGAAATAATTTTAAAAAATTGTTAACAATTAAATTAGTATATCGGTTAGCTTTTGAACTTTCCTAGAATCATTATCAACTATCGAAATATGTTCGATATGACATATCGATGCCAATTTTTGATAAAAATGAGATAAGTACCTATGTAATACTATTTTTCTTTCCGTCAGAAATCTCTAAAACCATTTACCTCAAAAACAAGCTTTTAGCATTTACAACATTTGTGCGCTACACCATCGATATGTAAGTCCGTACTATGAAATATTGTTGGAAAAAAAAAATTTCGTTAAAAATGTTGGTTTTTGAAAACAACAAATCTTTTTTCTACGAAACTAAAAAAATATAATATAGATTAAAAGTCTACTTTTTTCATAATTATCTCAATTGATTTAAGAATTCGTTCATTTACTGACCCGTTTATCCTACGTATAGATTACGTCAGACCGTTGAAACATCGCTTCGAAACACTTTACGAGATAAATACCTATGAGAAGCATCGAACATGCACAAACGCACCCTATCGAAAGTACGCGTGCGACATGCGTTATTAATATGGCTAGTATATGCCCGATGCTGCCGCCGCTGCGGCAACGATACTGTTTTGCTCGCCGAGCCAGAATTTCTGCTAATTCCACAACGAGGGAAAACCACGGCGCAGAACCGAAATTGTAATCACCGGGAGATGCATATTGCTGTTATAGGGGACATTGCAAAGGCCTGCTGCAACGTAGCACGTTCTTCTTCTCCCTTGTCCTCTCCTTTCCTTCTCTGCGCCGCCTACAGTTTATTACTTCGTTAAATGATCTTCGAACCCGTTATTATAACGAGTCTCTTCCTTTTCTTTTTTACAAACCGTATTTTTCCTTTGTTATCGTCAATTCGAGTCTTCGTTTTAAGATCTCGATCATCGATCAACACTTTCGAGAACGACGTCTTAGAACAAAACTATTTTCTAGTAGCTGGCTAGGTTTGGGTAGTTATAATAAAAAAATAACTGTGGTTGTAAAATATAAGATTAAAAAGAGCACGTTCGGGTACCTAATACTTATCCTTTTTATTACCCTGACTCATCGCGTGGATCATCGGCTACAAGGGACAATGTTAATGTCAGGTGATCGATGGTCTACCGTTTGAATCATGTGTGCAAAATATCGTTTTAGTAAAAATTAAAAAAGACAAATATACTCAAGAAGTACGGATAGTGATGTTTATTTCAAGAATATGGAAATTAACACGACGTTACATAAGAGGTATAAGAATTCTTTACACTTGCACTCATTTTTACCATAATTATCAACCCACTGGTTAATATATTTTCGATAAATCTTATTGTCAATTTTACTCCATCTATTTCGGACAACCGAGTACTCATACTGATCTCCGCACATGACCCACATGGTGAGTCACTGATTTTCTCCTTAAAAAAGGCCGTTTTCGTTCGGTGCATCATTTCCGGTGTATTTATTTTGCTCGACGTTCAAACTCGAGTCCAAAGAGATAACAGCGAGTTGCGATAGAGTCGAGGCGTTTAGTCCGCATGTTTTATCGGGCGTCGTCGTTAAAGGGCGAAATAGTCCAGCTCTTTTTTCGTTCTCGCGAGTAAACTCGCCACGTGACACCCTCGAAATCTAAAAACTTTTTACAGGACTGCCGTGTTACAGGCGGATTTTCCCCATTTTTCGAAGCACGATAGATCAAAACAGTGTCGTAGGAATACCGTGTTACACGAGGGCTGCCTGTATTCGTTCCGAGCACGTGTTTTGAAAATCGACGAGCGATGCACCGCCCACGCTTGAAATCAACGACGGTTTCGCGACGCGTTCGGCGTTACGAATAAAGGGAGAGATCACTGAGCTGGAAACGTGCGTTCCCTTTGATATTCCGAAACTCGACGGATCGATAATACGCTCCAGTCGAGAGCGTTCCCGCGTCTTCGCAGTCGGAATACGCGCCGAAATTTTTCTCCAGGCGCCGAGAAATGAGGACAGGAAAAAAGGAAGGAAGGAAGGAAGGAAGGAAAGAAAAAAAAAGAAGAAAAGTGAAGGAGCGACCAGAGACGTTTCGAACGCAAGCTTTTTTCTATCAAAAGCCGTACTTCCTATCCTTCCGAGACACGACGACGAAGTAAAAAAAAAAAAGAGGTAGTTGTTCGCGCCAAGTTTTCCAAAGCCCTCGGCTATCTCAAATCCCATTTTCCTCTTCTCTACTTTTGCCCAGATATGCCACGAATGCGTCGCCCTTGCGATGAATTGCGGATCCCGATGAGCACGCGCTTTAAGACCGTACTTTTGGAAAGGGAACGGGGCGGAGTGGGGGGGGGTGGAGAAGAGGGAGGGACGATCGGTACGAAACTATTTATGGGACAAATATTCTGAAGGAGTCGGAGAAATACTTGATCGAAGAAATTAACGAATAAAACACCCGCTTGATTCGATATGGAGGATTTAAGACCGCGAGGTATGGTATGTAGTTAAATGCAATGAAATGTTTCTCGTGACTGGGTCGTATTGTGTTAACACGTTGACTGCCGCGTAGGTTTACACGATGCTCTCAGGTGGTGGTCACGAGAGAATTCAATAGAATACACCGTACTTAACTTTTGTAATATAATATACAAGGTGTCCTATTATAATCTTTCCACGCGATTATCGCGAGAAATATTAATTGTTCGAAAATATGGTTAAAACTTTTATTGAAGTTTCTCAAGCAAATATTTTCTCTTTATTGTAATACGTTTTCGATCTTGTTTTAGTTTAATAAAAGTAAGAAGTAAATTTGAAAACAGATTGTGCTACTGCGTAGCACAAAATAGAGAACATTTTTAAATATTTTCGGATATTTTAATGTTTTGTGTAATAAAACAGTATCAGATTTTTACTGAGTCAGAGTATATGTACATACATCGCGAAAGAAGGCCATATAATCTTTTCTACTTATTGTCAGCCATGATGTTCAACATTTTTTAGTTGACGACATTCATTCTATTTTATTATTCTAAACATTTAAGGCGTTTTGGTTACCGATAACCATCATAGCACCATAGCCCCATCGAGAAAACAATCTCCGATTATACGTGAAGCAAAGTGGCAGTGAACGTATTAAAGATTCGAAAGTCCTTTAAATCCTCCTCCAAATTCCTCGGAACACGAGATGATAATATCACGATATTGAATTTGAGGCATAAAGCAGAGAAACTTTGGAGAAAGGAAAATCGATAGCGGCACGTCATTCGATAGCTCCAGGTAGCGCGTCGTTAGAAGACACTCGAGGCTCGCGAGAGTTCATTATCGGTGATGCCGGCATCGACTCTGGCAACGGGTCCTGTACAACCGTACGTGAATATGGGCTATGCCGACATCCAGTTAATCCATATTACGGCAACTTTATCCGCCGCTGAGGAATACCGCAACGAACCAATCGCAGAGAATTACAAACCGGCGAGAATACGTTATGATTAGCTCTAGCATGTTGCTGGCCCGCAGCATGTCTGACATGCGAACAAAACTGCTAGGAATCGCGTCGATTGATCGTCCCTGCGACCTCTATGCTGATACGCTCACGCAACACGATATTCCTCTTTCTATAGAAGTAGGTGCACGTTGGTATAACATATGTGTCTCTATGACTAGAGGGTGTGCAGTGAACAACTTTACGTTTAATTATCTCGAAAACAATGCATTTTTGAGAACAATTTTTCATACGATAACTTCGTGGTTTCGAGAAGGGAAATATAACTATTATATTTGCTGAGGCTTTAGCGTATATTAAGAACTCTAATAATAAAGAATTATTTCAAAGACGGTATTTACTGTTTAGAAACCTATCTCGTGGCCGAGTACGAAAGTAGAGGAGAACGAACTCGTTTGTAAGATTGTCCTCGACATAATCGATCGACGTGTTTATCGCTCTGACATTATAGTCAAAGCTGTGCCAGGACAACTGTGTGTGTGCGCGCATGCGTGCGGGTGCATGCGTGGGTGTGTGTGTGAGAGAGAGAGAGAGAGAGAGAGAAATTCGGCATTATTGCACGCACCCCGAGGCTAGTGAACAACACGGAGATCTTCAGGATGTGCAGGATATAAATCATGCATTCGCCTACGTAAGCGTTTCCACGTTGATTCTGTGACGATGCTTAATTTATATCAAGTAGGTAAGGTGTACGTTTGTTAGGGTACGAGCAGATTAATGTATCGCATTCGTGCGGCCCGTAGCCGCAATGACGGCTTCTCTACGTTTCACGATTTATTACTCATGCGAGAAGTCCGTAATATCGTATCGTAGGCACGCATAACTCTCTTCATCTCTCTCTCTCTCTCTCTTTCTCTCTCTCTTTCTCTCACACGCTAACATAAGTCGTATTGAGCACGGTGAACGGTTCTTTGCTATTAATTATTTTCAAAGAATTACTAAAATGTTCCTTGTAATTGTTCGTTGTTCTGGTTAACACCAGAATAACGGAAAGAAAATTATATCGAGATTTACGTCGCCACATGCACGCGTGCGTTACTATGTCGACTTCCGAAGTTTACACGCATACGTATATTTATAGACATTGCAATAAACAGATGCAGAGTATGTTAGAGGCGATTACATAAATACCTTTTGAGCTACCTAAATTGTAGATAACTCATAAAAAGTTGCGATAATAGTTTTGTAGTCTTCTCTTCCTCTCTTTCTCTGTTTCTTTCTATCTTCCTTGAATGAAATCAATATTCAGCGGCGGTTATGCGTTTGCTCCCCTCCGCCTCCTCTCCATCGGCACCATGAATCCTTCGCTAGGTTGAACATGCGCGTCGGGAATTTACACTTCAATAAAACCGTCCGCGTGTTTCGAGTTCGCATAAAGGTTAACGGTAGCTGCGTGCTTGCGAAAACGACGACGGTTTGACGAGTCGTAATTCGAGGCAATTTCGTTTTCGCATCGAACACGACTACTCGATGCCACCGTGACACGACGACGTGGCGAAGTAAGTACGCGTGCACGGCCCTGATACCGATTGATTCGATAGAACGGTAGAGATCGGGCAAGCAAGAAAGGAGAGAGAGAGAGAGAGAGAGAGAGAGAGAGAGAGAAAGGGTGGGCAGGAGAGACAGGGAAAGAGAGGGTAGGTATTTCCTTCTAAAACCTCTCTTTGAAGATCGCTCGCGTGTACATACCACCCTGCATTTTTTGTGTACTTGAAGTGTGTACTCCAGGGTAGGATAAGTAGCAGGCTGCCATTGCCGAGGGGTTCATAAATCTTTTGTCAAGAAGACCCTACCGGTTACCATACCCGATCCAGCAAGGTAAAAGGTCAAAAGCGGAGCGCCGCTGGGTGGAAGCGTTTCTTCGCCATCCTCTCTTCCCCCGCCCTCTCCCTCTCCATCTCCCACCCTCTCTCTTCCTCTCTTTCGCGTTTTCGCCCCAGCTCTCTATACGACTAAAAGTGTCCTCTTATCGTGGGTGTTGACTCGTCTCACTGTCAGCTCGAAGAATATCGCGGTAAATATGACTCTTGATCCCCAATGATGGAAGTAGAATCTTTTACTCTCTCATTGACCTACTCTTTCTTTCCTCTATGCAGCTCGATAAAAGTACCTATTACCGTTCGTAATTAAACGTCCAGCTAGACGTCTAGCTGGGGGTCTAGCCTTAGGTCGCTCAATCTCATATAGCTTCGAGAATACAAGGATAAAGGAAGCTCTTTGTATCTGGCGTAATCTCCCGTAACGAGCGTGCATCTTTCCTCTTAATCTAGCGATTAATTGATCCCGATTATTCCACATTGGCCTTAACCCAAAGACTAAAACGTCAGAAGCGATAGACGAAAAGCGTCGTAGCTAGGTTAAATAGGATAGAATGGAGAAGGGAGAGCATGGAGGTAGGTAGAAGGGCGTGAAAGGGTGTGGGGGTGAAGAGGGGACCGAGAAACGAGACTCCCTCGGTTTTTCTCACGCTCTAGGTCACAGTCACCCTGATAAAGTTATAGTACCACGTCGCAGGCATCTATTTTTCTCGACGCGGCTGCATCTTTCGCGTCATTGAATCGAATGATGAAATTAAATGCCGTCGTAGCTCGTCGTTCGATGATCTCTCTTTGCTAAAGTTAACTGACCTCCCGTAGTCTCCTCTCTATCCTTTCTCACCGTTTCTCTTTCCTTTTTGCACGATTTAAGTCTTTAGTGTATAGACGCGTTACGGATCGCAGTGCGATACGATGCGTGATATATTTTTATAGTTTTATATGTAATCGTGTTTGCTTCTATACACAGGTCCAATTATTATGCCGTTGATCCCGTGAACGCAACTTTATTCGTTCTTTCGGGGAAATGTTTACATTAAAATTGAAATTATACTTAATGCGTTCCCTGCCAACATTTTAATTATTTTATTTAAATTTTGTAACAAGCGGCTGCTGGTTAAGCCATACTATGTAGATTATGGTCTTTTACCATGTCACATAACAATGTAGCGACCGGCTATTGTTATATTATACACTTTATAGTTTTACTATTTACTCTACTATTAAAAAAATTGATAATTTTTACATTTTTATCACGCTCCATAACATGTATCGTTTATGACACACGCTCTGAAAATGACATTTCTTCAAAAACAGTTTAGTAGGAAACATATGAAGTACAATTTCGATTTCAATCTTCACTGGATAGTTAATCGCATTGCGTTCACGCAATCAACTTAAATCGTCGTACAATAATGGCGCTTGTGTGTTGAAGATTTTAATTACACGACCGTAGCGTGACCTATTTGTAGTGAGGCAGTTAAAATGAATAACGTTCAATCAAACCGCGCTAGTTTCCAAAAAATAAATTATAACTAACTTGTCAAATAAAAAGTGCGTCGTAGTAATTGAAATTTTCTTTAATCATTCCACTTTCAAGTTACTACGAAAAATTGTCGTTTTTCCATATCTTTTCAATGCAGTTAAAAATGGAATTGATAACAACGCTAAAAATAGAAAAAAAACTATAATAAAAATAAAATATGTATAAAAATAAACTCCAATGAAATAGTCTGACACTTGACACATCGAAAACGGGAGACGCGAATTGGCGTTTAGTTTTAATAATTACCACACTAAAAAGCATTATTAGCATCATCGATATAATTATACCAACAAATATTTAACGAAAGATTTCGTTCCGTGAAATATTAACATTGCTTTGAACAGGTGCATTTATATTTCACGCGTATCCCGAAAATGTGCGGGAACTGTGGCACGATTCGTTTACCATAAAAAATGTATTAACTGACAACGCCACTTTCTGGCAGAGATTGAAATCTAAATTATGCTTCATCGTACCCAATTCGAAATAAAATTGTTTTCTCCGAAAATGAAATCGGAGCCGACAAACTGTTTTAATGTTTTACTTAGGGACCCAGGACCTACATACGTATAAGACACTCCCCTTCTCGATCGGTATCCCAGTTTTCGAATCCTCATCACTTATAAGTGTACACATATATACGCTCTGTTGAGATATAGTCCAGAAAAATCGCTCACGTATACGCGCTAGCGATGTAAATGAGTTAAACGCGTCCAAAATCGTCGGATCGTGAGTTGCTGTATCTACGAGCACGAGGGAATATCGCATTACGTTCGGGACGCATCGGTGTGTCGAGCTCGACAAGTTAAAATATCCCAATATCGTATTGCGTTTCGTATCACACGGTAATCATGTCTACGTATTGTAACCTTTACTCGTCGATCGTTGCTCGTTTTTCCGTCATCCCGCTTCGAACGGCTTTGCCAGGCCGGGAGCGTAAAACCGGGCGATCTTTTCCTCCGGCTCATTTGGTCGTCTACTGAAATTGGTTTATCGCGAAGCAAAGTATGAATAATTCAAGCCGACCGATTCGCACTCCAATCAATTTTGGACCGAGGGCAACGTGAACGGGGCAACTACGAGGGTTAGAGTTGGTAAGTTGGAATACCGGACGCCGCACGAGCGAGAGAGGGGAAGAGAACGAAAAGGGGCATTAGGGTGCAGACTGATTGTGAGTTTAATGCGACAGAGTAGGAGACGTCTCTAGAAGGAGGGTAGCTTTAGGAGAACGTTACGGGAAAAATGATCTTTATGGTGGTCGTGAGATCCTGAAAATTTCGTACCGTCTACCGTCTGTGCCTGGACACTCCTTGTTATTGGATATACTATAGCGTGATCCGTAAAAAAAGGTTCCCCTAAATTTGCGGTCACGGCATGTTCATATTAACCCCTTCGGAGCTGATTTTTCTTTTTAAAAACAAAGCATCGCCGTTATACCGCCAGTAATGACGCGATGATATGTATTTCGAATAAAATGA
>JAIFRP010000031.1:0-22635 GCA_032403825.1 Odynerus spinipes
TAATTCTGGATAAGAAACCACAAATTATGTAAATCAAATGATATATTTAATTGACCAATACTATTATACTAAATCTCTATAGGAAAAGCAACGCGTGATTCTAAAAATTTATAAAAGCTAAGCTTTTATAATACAACGAACGTCAGCCATTAGCTCGGCAGTGCCTTCGTTATATAATGCAAAATGCATAAACGAAGGCACCACCGATTGCCCGGATCTCACCACGTGGAGGTTGCTGCGTATGGAGATCCTTTCGTATACTTTGGAAATATTAAAGAACATTTATTAATTTTAAGACTTTGTATACACTTACGTGTGAGCTGGAGATGTTGACGCTTCCAAGAACTGTGACGTATTGAATACCTGTTGGTATACGACCCCTGTTCAAGGGCGAGCGCGTGCCCGTTTTGTTTATCCCCACTCCATGCTACAATCAATGTCGAAGTAAATACGATTAAAATTGTAATCAAATTTTATATTACTACGTTTTAAAATACGTACATACTAAAGTATTCTTCCATGACGATTTCTGAAAAATCAAGCGGCAATAAAGTGTGTATATTAATTGCTGCGTAATATAAGACTAGAAATTATATTACGATTATTTAATACCGTAGAATATATCAATTCTGTAATATAAATCCATGCTATGTAGCTGATGTCCTCGCGAAAAGATGTCCATTGTATTATACTGTAAGAAAATATATTGCGTTATTCGGAAGTAATAGTTTAAATAATTAGATATTGTTTAGAATAGCAGAGATGTTAACTCGACCAAGTACAAGCAGGAAATAACGCTGGATCGATGTAATTATCGTTTATATCCAGGGGCTTTGACTATTTCCAACTGTGAACGAGTTTCTGCAATTAAAAAATTTGTTAAATTATAAAATAATTATTTTGTGTTATTAAATTTATCAAATTTATGGTAATAATATTATAATATGCTAGTGTATGGTGTATATTATAGTGAAATGTATTGTGTTATAACAAAATAATAATTGAAATGATTAGATATGGTCTAGGATAGAAGAGGTGTTTACTCGAACAAGTTCAAACGTGTAATGACGCGACATCGATGCTCCCACCGTCAACTGTTACGTTCAGAGACTTCAAGTACCCCCCACTCCGCCGCACTGCTCACCTATCCGCTACACTCCTCCCTACTCTCAAGAAGACTGTAACAAAAAGTTTTTCAAAATTCTATACCAATCCTAATATTCTATACCGATCAATCGGACTGTTTGACCTACGGTGACAGATAACGACAAGTCAGTCTTCGGCGAGAAGTCGACAAGTAAACACCGAACAGTGAGCCATTACAGTCAGTGATCCTGATAGTGAATAGTGACAGTAAAAGTGAGTAAAGACAGTAACAGTCCATTGCGATAGAATTAAATGAGAGTAAATAGTACGAGATTTAAAGTGCGAATGTGAACTCAGTGGTGTTACCCGCGAATAACGCAAATTAAATTCTCGAGCTAATGACTGCTTAATATACTAGTATAAATTATTATTTTTAATAAAAATAAAAAATTGTATTTACAGATGGACGAATAAGTTCGAGCCCTCAAACTATATAATATAATTATAATACACTTTACAGAAATTATAAGATATGCCAATTCCATACTTGGGTGATTCAACCGCCTTACGAAGAATCAGTGTAACCAACTTAGACATAATACAAAAATATGACCACTTCTTTCTTCATTTGTTTTGTACAGTTGTCAGCATTAACTTAAATAGACAGTTTCAATTCATAAAGAACCGCGTCATGTGTCAATCGTATTTTTAATGTGTATATAATATGAATATCTGATTCTAATTATCAAACGTATCGTGTTAAAATGGAGTGTATAGTGGCGAACGTAGATCATATGCGATTTGATATTGAAATTGCACTCGATGAACAATATGGAGCATTATCGTTACCGTTTACAGGAATGGATAGTATGTAATTTTTAATAGGTTATATTTAAAAGAACGGTGATGTTTATTTATAAACATTATCTGTCCAATACAAAATTCAAAGTAGAATAGTTTAAAATATACAGCATGAAGATTGACTCTTTTTTTATCTTGATTAGATTGTATAATAGAATGGCTTATTTAATTTACTTTTTTTTCGTTGTGTGTGAGGTTATATATTAAAGATTATAATCAAACTTTTAGAATCCATTGCGGCTGTGTGCCAATTCTATCCAAGAGGCACTTGTGTTAAAGGAGCTTCTTGCCCATTCAGACATGTTCGGGGTGATCGTACAATTGTATGTAAACATTGGCTAAGAGGTTTATGTAAAAAGGGTGATCAGTGTGAATTTCTACATGAATATGACATGACAAAAATGCCAGAATGTTACTTTTATTCCAGATTTAGTGAGTATATCAGTTTAATATTTTATACTTTTATATTAAAGAAGTAAGTTGAATGTTCAATAAATTGTTAGATGCTTGTCACAATAAGGAATGTCCATTTCTACACATCGACCCTGAAACAAAGGTTCGTGATTGCCCATGGTATGATCGTGGCTTTTGCAGACATGGTCCACTGTGCAGGCATCGGCATGTACGACGTGTTCTTTGTATGGCTTATTTAGCTGGATTCTGTCCAGAAGGCCCAAATTGTAAATTCATGCAGTAAGTTAATGATACGGATAATTATTAATAAAACAATAAGATTAGATATAGGAATAAGAATAATATTACTATATGACTATTATTTTCAGTCCAAGATTTGAATTACCAGCAGTACAAGACATGCAACCCAAAGAGGGAAAGAAAGTTATGATTACTTGCCACTTTTGTGGCGAAGGTGGTCACAAAGCAATTTATTGTAATAAAATGCCACCGGATGTACGTGAAGCACAAGTTAGGCAAGAAATGGAAGGTAGCTCTCACAATCCACATCATCATATCAATATGCACAATGGGCCACCTCAAAGAGGACCTCAAAAACCACTGGAGGAAGTTACCTGTTATAAATGTGGTCAAAAAGGTCATTATGCAAATAAATGTCCCAAAGGACATCTGGCATTCTTGAGCCATGCTAGTGGTACTGGTAGCCCAAGTGGGAATCAAAATCAGAATTATCGCAGATGATTTTATCTATTTTATTTATGTAAGATGGATATTGTGATTTTTTTCCTGACCAAGATTACTTACCTGTAGAAATTTATATATCATATAGTAAAATATGTTTAATACAATTTATTTGTCCGATCATCTCATCATTTTATTTATTATATACATTGAAAGTAAAAACAAAGGTAATATATTAAGCTGTACAATAGTATATGTGTTACCGATAAAGACAATCTTGTACAATGCAAAATGATATAAAAATTAATAAGGAAAAGGATGTTATCAATATTACAAATTTGCTATGTCAAAGTTTCAATCTTTATTGGTTAAAGTATGGCATATGCTTAAATATAATACTATAACAGCATATTTAAGTAATCTTCACTAAACACATTATGACTATCATATCAGTTCTGATATAGAATGTTATAAAAAGATATATTTACCTAAGTTTAGCTTCTTTATTTTTATGATGTAATACTTGGGAAGACTTTACTTTGTTACAACGACTAATCAGCATTATAATTTGTTTACTAATTTAAAAATCTTCCCAATCAATATGTTAATGATGCTTTTTCTAGCACTATACAATCTAATTAAATAATCATGTTACAAATGCTAAAAAATGTGCACATTATTCTTTTCACCTAAAACTATAAAATGCATAATTTAATGGTCACCTAATCATACCACTGTAAATCTTAATTTAACTCCTGATATCTTGAAACATTTGCTGATATTTAAAGCCTTGTCAAGTATCTCTCACATATAAAGAAGAAGAAAACTTCCAAATGTTTGTTTCTTTTTTTAAAATATATCTTCTATCATGTTGTGTTATAAACAATAACTTCTACATAATTAGCTGGGAATAATCCATATGTTCCATCAGGGCCAAGTCCTTGCCACCAACCTTCATCGATAGCATCTATATGGGTGATTATGTCACCAGGGTCAAAAGTAATCTCTGTATCATCAGCTGCTTGGTAATCGTACAAAGCTCTAGCTGTCATACCCTCGTTATGTGGATCAAAGTATAAATAAGAACCATCGACTTGATTATATAATTCGTTATCAGTAATTTCTTCCTTATTAATAACAGGTTGTTCAGTCTCTTCGTGTACAGGTATTTGTGAATCTTGAGCCAAAGTAGTATTTGTTACCACCTCTGTAGCTGACTTTGTTAATACTTCTGTATCATTTGTCTTTTTAACTTCTACTGGCATTGCTTCTTGAGGTTTAATATCTACATGTTCTTTCTGCTGACCTTCCTCAATTGCTTTTTTAGCAGCTTCTACATGACCACCCTTCTGCAAAGAATGTTGGATGTGAGGAGACTTCATTTGTCCAGCAGCTGAATTTTGTTCAAAAACAGCTCTAGCATTTATTGTTCTCTGAGCAATTAATTGTTGCGCTTCGTTGCTCCTTTGTCTTCTCAACTCTTCGCTTCTAGATTTATGATCATCATCGTTCTCTTCATTATACTGTTGACTAGCTGCTATACGATTACGTAAGTTATTTGCTTCTTCTGCACGTTGCTCTGCCAGTTTTTGTCTTGCTATTGAACATTCCTTAGCAGATACCTAATGATATTTAGTAAACGTTAATTACGTCTGTTGATGGTAAAAAAAAAAAAAGTATTACTTTACAAACCTTTTGTTCTCTTAGTTGACATTCTTTTTCTTCTCTAATTCTAATTTCTTTCTCCAATTTTTGACGTTCTTGTTCATTTCTAATTCTTTCTTGCTCTAATCTTTTCTTCTCTTCAATTTCTTCTCGTTGCCAAAATTGATCTCTCTCAGTTGCATTTATTTCTTGCTCTGGTATTACTCTACAAAGCAAAATACAAATCAGTACACAAACATATATGATTTATATTAAATTATGGAGAAAGTATATCAATGTCTTATGTAAAAAATGTATTCTGACACTGAAAGAAAATGTACCGTTTATAAGTTGTACCAATAGGACCCGCATGTGTATCATTTTCGCTACGTGGTTCATTAAATTTATATGCAGAAGCAGTGGCTCTTGCAAGTTTTTCCATAATAGCATCAACTTCAACATCATCTTCAGAACGAGCAGTGATAGTTATATGAGCACCTTTTAATAATCTTTCTACGTCTCTAATATGGTTTGCACATGTCCCTTTCCTTACAATAGGTGCACCTTCTCCTTGCTAAAAAAAAAACACATCAATATATCATTATGTCATATATTTATTATATATATAAAAAGTATTTAATTCTGTAGAAGTATCTTACCCAATTAATGAGTAGACATTTTGGCAAACTTGTCTTAGTATCGATGACACGACAAAAAGCATACATAATGTGACTACTGCTTAAACGATCGATCATTTCTTCTAATCCACCATCCCCTGTGCCAACAACTTTTAAATTATTTGTTTGACCCTCGTAGCCAAATACAGCCCTGTAGAAACATATAACTCTTTGTAGCATAAAAAGAATGTCATGTAAGCAACATCTTTTGAATTATATGTTCACATAATTTTATAATAATAATTAAAAAGTGCAATAGAAAAGACCGCTATTTATATTATTATGAATGATGGTAGATATAAATTTATCTAAGATTATTTATTACATTTTTTAAAAGGAAAGTGTATTGAAGCATAAAAAATTCGAAGAGCCTACCAGTTAGTCGACGATTTATCGTCAACTACACTGTGCCAAGCGGCCACCAGCAAATCTTTGTTTTTTGTTAAATTAATTGACATGTTTGTAATCAGATCATAAAAAAGTCAACCAATATAATGAATTTGACAGTGCAACCACTGGTACAATCTAAGGTAGTCAAATATGCATCTTCACATGTCTCTCTAGGTTCGCTTTTTCGATTGCGTGTCAACGCCCTTTTGTTACCAACTACGCAGCAACAATATTCTTATGTCATTTATAAAAATGGTTTTAACAATAGAACTTATTTTAGGACCTACTAATTATAACACAGGTTCGAAACTATTGATAATAATGTACAGAATGTTCTAAGCACATCTTCATGTTTGCTACTGTAACAAATAATAGCGTTTAAAACCGCCGGTCAGAAGCATTTTTGGCTAGTACTACATTCAATATTCGACGCAATTGTAGGTCACGTGACAATACATGTGGACCAGCCATCTTATCGCGCCAAATTCAAAATTGTAATATGGAGTTTCACTTAATTATTTTAACTATGATTTAAAAAGTTAATGTCTCCATGTTTTATTATCAACGAAAAGACATGGAATACAGTGATATTTCAGTGTAATCATTTTTAATTATAGCAATGTGTTTGCATAAAATTTTAATTAAAGAATTTTTAACAATAACAACATCATTAACATATTAAATACATATGAAGGTTTACATTTAGTTGCAACAGTTACTGATAATATGTATTATATAATTTATGTAACAAATAGATTACTATAGCATTCTTATGTCTGTTACTTAATAGTAAGGAATTTTATATTTTGAGGAAGTATAATTAAATCGAAAGAAACAGATTATTATAAAAGATACAAAATCATTTTCTTTCTTTCTTTAGTTATGAGCTGTATTAGATCTTTGGAGTTCCCCAGAATGTCTAGCATGATTCATCATAGATTCTACTCTATTTGCAGTTTCTCTAACGACATCGGATATTTCATCAGGTAGATGATCCAATGTAGGAATGTGTGCAGAAAGTCTTTTATATACTGAATCTCTATTTCCATCTTTTTTATGCCTTCGTTGTTCCTCATATTTTAATTGCTGTTTGAAAAATATTGCATTCTTTATGAACTCTAAAGTATTTTCGAAACTCTTTCCAGCTCCATGCATTCCTTTGATCGCACTAACTGCATATTCAACGTCATAACATCTGCCTAAAAGTTGTTGTTGAAGAGCAAGTACTTCAACCCGCTTTTCTACCATAGGTGGTAAAGCTTTTCTGACATGTTCTTGAAGTCGATAGAATGCCAATGATGGTTCATTTGCTACTATATGCATATTCTCAGATATGCGTTCAGTTGCTAGAAAATAATTATTCATAAATATACCAGAGTATATCCCTGTTTTATAAAAAATATTTACCAATCAATTTTCTAACCTTTCTTCACTTTTGTTTCCAATTCTTGATCAGGTTGATATACTTTTGCTGCCATTGCTTATCAAAAGTGTTTTATAGAACAATAATAAATAAAAATGTAACTCGAGAACGTAAACAAATGGCTGTCAATGGTCTCAGCTGTTCATAGTCGCAATCAAAACGGATTCGTTTTCGGCGCCATTCCATTAAATACCTTTTACCGGAAGTAATTCGTGTACACGAAGAACTTTCTTTGACCGATACGTGGCAGCAAACGCGGCGCTGTTGGCACTTGTCTCAAATGCTTTTACGCGTGTAGTGTGTAGTGTGATCTTACCGTAATTGACACGAGCAAGGCGGCGGAATCAGGTAAAAATTCGGAAATTGCAATATTTTCCATAGAAAACCTGTTAACCACATACGCATTTAAATTTTGATAAAATTTATATTCTATTTACAAATTTACTTGACCGATTGTTGTCATTTTCTTACATAAAATCGAATGTAATAACAGCTTTCAAACAATCTTATGTTCCAAGTTCCAATAAAGAAATAATAATAAGTACTTGTTCAACAATATAAACATAAACTATATTTATGTTAATTTATATAATGTTTTAGAATGAAGTGGCAAATTTTACTCGCAGCATTTGCTGCATTGTGCATATCTGTATATGGAGAGGAAGAAGAAGAAGCTGCTAAGTTGTTAGTGTCTAAACAAATTCTTAATAAATACCTTGTAGAAAATATGGATATTATAGTAAAGGTATAATATTATATTACTTGTTAATTTATTATTGTAAGAATTTGTTCTTATCCAATATGTAATTGATAGTATACAGTTTACAACATCGGTAACGCTGCCGCATTAGAAGTTGAAATTACGGATAATTCTTTCCACCCTGATCACTTTACTCATGTAAGTGGAGAACTTAATGCAAGAATAGATCGAGTTCCACCATATACGAATGTGAGTCATACTGTGGTTGTACGACCACGTAAATTTGGATACTTCAACTTCACATCGGCTGAAGTTTTATATCGGCGCAAAGAAGATGCATCCAGACTTCAAGTTGCAGTAAGCAGCGAGCCTGGTGAAGGACTTATTGTTTCATTTAGAGATTATGATAAACAGTTTTCATCTCATGTGGTAAATATTATTTTTTCATATATAAAATTTGTACTTTAGAACCAAAGTTTTATTCTTATTATCATCAATTTTCAGATTGACTGGGCTGGATTTGCTATAATGACTTTACCATCTTTAGCCATTCCATTTGCATTATGGTATTCTAGCAAAAGTAAATATGAGAAATTACTGAAAACTACAAAGAAACATTAAGTGCTTGTTTTGTATAAATATTAAATTATAAAAAATCTAGGTCATTTATAAGAAAGCATTCACTTACGATGTTGTAAGATATCCGACTGTTCAACCGCGCGCACTTTTTTATAATAAATATTATTTATAAATACCAACTGATTTTTTAATAACTCATTTTTGTTTGTTTAGAATTATATTTTTTAATAATAGAAAAAATATGATAAATAAGATAAATTTTTTTCCTTTATATTTATTCACAAATTAGTTACAGTTCGTCTCACATCTTTTAACAACGTAGGAAATTATATATAAGATTAAAATATTATTATCTTAAAAATTATAAGGACAACTATTATTAATTACATCTATTCTTCACATATGATACGTTTTCCCTCGCGTTTTATTCGTTTTTTGTTCGTTTAATGTTTTGTACATTTATTAAATGTTACTTAAAAATTAAGTAATAAAATAAGTTTTTCAACCATAACAAATATATGACTTATAAGTACGTCGTGAGATTTATGTATTATCATAATATGAAAGAGATAACATAGAATTGGTTTTTTATTTTATGTATGTGAAAGAAAACAAATTTGTTGTTTCCATTAATACAAGTGTGAATGTTTGACTAGGAAGCACAGACTGCCAGTCAACAACCTCTATTAAGTAGTAATACAAACATCACTCACACAACTTTATAGTTTGTATACTTTCTGCTCTTATACAGTCTTAGTCACCGTACAAAATTTTGTAGTACAAAACTATATTACAAAATGTACAATATGCATATTTGTATGCAGATTTTCTATAAGAATTTTTAAATATAATAATAGAACACCCTCGTTAATGATTTTATCACTTAAAGTCTTTATAATGGCTAGTTTCAATGTGTATCTTTTGTTAACAATTCAAAGATCGGTTCCGTCTAACTGTTGGCGTGAAAAGACCACGAGGATCGCCATAAACGGGTTCAAATGCTGAAAATGGTCTTAGTGGTGTGGTTGGACTTCGAGGACTAGACATATTTGATGTATTCATAATAGCAGAATATGGTGTACTTGTTTTTCTCATAGGTGGTGGACACTTATCAGCTACAAAAGAGACACATTTCAATTTTATATTTTCTAATTATGCAAACATTAGATTTTCTTAAGTAATACATACCAAACACGGTTTTATTCTTGATAGTTAAATCAACGTTTGCCATTTTATTCTTCCATACTGAAAATTAAAGAAATTATCAAATTAAGCACGATATAAATATGTTTTCAATATGAATATAATTTGATAGAAATAATCTTACTGTAGAAACAAGTGATCACTATGGCAGCAAATGTTCCGAACGTATAACGATGGAAATATATATAATCAACCCATTGGATACCAGACAAGGGCATGAAATGATCATACTTCGAAACGCGTATAAAAAGCTAGAAGTAAACATAAATATTAAGTACGGGCATCACGCGATTGGATGAATTTTGGTTTTGAATTACTTACAGAAATATTTTGCTTAGTAAGTTCGTTTGCAATAATCACTTTCTGTCCTTGAACATCATCTTGATTATTCATCAAACGTAGACGATATTGAATCGCAGATTTGGAAATATACTGCCGACCACTTATGGTTATTCCATCAGGTACTTCAACCTTAAAAATAGTATAGAATGAACAAAAACATCCGAATTCTTAAGTAAATTATTCTAGAAAAGGAAGATAACTTACTGTAACTTGTTCTAATACTGATTGTAACCCATAAATTTCTAATGTGGCAATAGGTATTGTTTGAGAATGTGGATTAATAAAAAGTATTTCTTTTGTGCTAACATAGATAGGTGGAATATATGTAAGTTCTAAAGGAACTGCTTCAATATCTCGACTTCTTGCACTTATTTGAATACGAGCCTCTAGAGTGCTGAGAGCTACATTGGGAGAACCCATTGGTATGATATCACAGTAATAGAAACCTGTAATTAGAAAAAATATTATTTATAGGAAATGTATACTTTTTTATACTAGAACAGTTTTTTCTACTAACCAGTGATAATACTAAATCGAGGTTTAACAAGAAACATGTCTTTTGCAACTAGTGAACTACTTGGTGAAAGCTGTATATTACATGTGTATGGAAAAGAAGTAAGTGTAAAAGAGGAGTATGTCCTACATCCTCCTAAACCCCTTGACAATACATTATTTTCCTTGATCTGTTCATCTTTGCTTTTCAATACAAGTGGTACACTAAATACTTCAAATCCAGTTATGTTTTTACCTCGTAATGGTATTATAGATACCTATTGAAAATACAAATATATAAAATACCATCAAATAATATTTTCTTGAACATGTTTTTTTGTACTACATATATCAATTTCTGATACCTTTGATATTGGTTGAACAGTTACTTCTATCTCACCCTGCATGTGAGTAGCAAGACTATGCTTAACAACAGCATGTCCCACATTTCGTGCTCTACCTATACCAGTTATTGGATCAATAATTAATACTTCAGGTGCAGATGACTGCCAATAGCCTGGATCACCATCAGGTGAGAGAAGTGGCATAGAGAAACATACAATATCACCTATGGTCAAAGTAGTCTACAAAATATTATAATATTGATTATATTAATAGATATTCACATGATTTTTTACTAATATAAAATATAAGTATGAGCAATACCTTTGTTGGAAAAACTATATCGCCAAGTCTCATGTGCACATAATCAAACATTCCATGTGGGTGTTTGTCGCTATAAACTTTAGCAACTAATTCTCCATTTTCAATAAATTTAGTAGTTAACAGATTTCCAGGGTTTGTAGTAAATGTTGCTAAATCAACGCGATTTAATGTTGTTTTAATATTGGTTTCAGCAGCATGAAATTTCATACCAACATTATCATAATATTCTACAATATAATCCAATTCCATTCCTTTAGGTAACATATTCAACTCTTCTCCACTTCGTATACGTAATTTGGAATGTAGAGAAAGCATCATGTAATGAATTGGTTTGACCTATAAAAAAAAATTCATTATGTCACATTATAAAGTTATGCGTTATGAAGAATGAGAAAGTAGACTTACATCAACAATAACAGTTAATGTCTGTTTGACATTATATGTTTCTGTGTTTGTAATAGAAATAATAGTTCTTCCAAACTGATTGCCAGTCTTTATAACACCATTGTCAATAATAACACTTTTGGATACTAAATTTAAAGCCTGCTGATCCTTAGAATTATTGTGCTGCACAGTTGACATAATCTGGTACATAATTGTTCCATGTTTATCCCAATTTGTTTGTAGCTTTAACATTGAATGTGGGGACATTAATATCACTGATGGATCACCAGCTAAAGGAGGATTAATTAAACGTAATTCTTCAAAAACTTCAATTTTCACAAAAGTAGTATATGTCACTTCATTTCTGAAACCAGTCAGTATGTTGGATGGTGCTGTGACATTTAAGTAAATTGTTACTAAACCAGCCTCAAGAGCTCTTGCTCTTATTGATACTTCATTTTGATATCGAATATTAATTCCTGTGCCTTCATACATATTATGTAAACTTAACAAGGTGGAATCACTAGAAGACCATGAAAAAGATAATGGTAATTGCATAGATCCTATTATAAGAGGTGTCAAATAGTCTGGAATACCAAATGCCCAAAGTGGAAAAGTACCTCCCACTTTTACACGAGATATGGGTGCTACAATTTTCACTCCTTCAAGGTACAATACATGAATAGTAGTATAGTCTTCAGAATAAACTACTTTATTTCCTTTCGCATTAAGACCAATGGCTCTTCCAACAATTTTTGTTTGTCCAGCTGATTTTCCTTCAAAAACTCCATTGTGATCAATGCTCAAAATTTCATTATTTTTAGTTGAAAATTCAATTTCAGCATTAGAAGGCCCACCAGTTGTTTGAATTTGATAGATTGTTCCAATTAATATCGTTAGATTTTTTGGATGTATTTTCAAAGGAAGAAAAACCTCAATTGTAATTGGTTCACTTCGTATTTCTTGTTCACCTCCTTCGCTAACAAAACTTAATTGTGATTCACCTTCTTTAATACCATATATTCTATATAACACTTGATCATATGGTGGAGTGCCATGTTCATTTGTGGATAATTGTTTTATCTCAACATATCTATTTTCAAATTCTGCTTTAAAATGCAATACATTTAAAGATGGCAATTTTATAACATGACCATTAGTATCCAGTAATCTAAGTGCAGCTATCACACATTTTCCTGTTTCAATCTTATTTACAACATCTACCTCTATTACAGCTAATTGTTGAACTTCAATAACAGCTTCTGCTTCTTTTGATGGTAAACAAAGATCTCTTAGCGCTAGATGAAGTATGCCTGCTTTTTTTGGTGTGACACTAATTACTTTCGTTGGTTCCACATACCGAATGTCAGCTACATCGTTCGTACTTAGAACAAATTCATAATATCCAGAACCTTGACTAACTTGTAAGTAGTACTTTGCAGTTGGGTCATTTAAAATCATTAATTTATTTGGACTAATAACTGTATCATTTACTAAGGATATTTCTATACAATTCTCTATTAAGGGAGTTTCAATACTACCTCTCTCATTCTGCACAGGAAATGGTGGCCACTCTGGTGATATTCGTAATTTTCCAAGAATATGTTTTTGGTATCCAGTTATTATAGCACATGCAGTAAATGTTCCAAAACGTTTTGTAAATACAATATTTTGATAGTATCTCTTTGGTAAAACTACCTGCATATCTGTGAATGTTTCTTCTATCAAAGCAGTAGAAATTTCTAAATGACCAGCAGCAGCAGGTTTTATATTCCATTCAATGTTCAAACTTGTAATATTATCAAATCGTTTACCATCTTCGTCCTTTACTGTTATAATAAGTTTTTGACTTTTATCACTGTGAGCCAATACTTTATCTGTAGCTTGTTTGAGTGGGCAACTATCGCTGTCTTTCACTTCAGGTTGAAGATAAATGTATCTTGGTTTTCCACAAGTAACTTGCATTGTTTGTATTGAATATATTGTTTTACAATTTGGTAGTAAAGGAATGTTTGATATTGTGTATGTTAATACCACTTCTCCCAATGCTTTACAAAGTACTTCAAACACAGATATGTCATAGGATGTACTCAATGAATGTGTGTACTCAATTACTTCGGCAATTTTTTCGTTAGAGCTTTGCATCTTACGTGAATAGCTTTGTGGTTTACCAGACCATGGATGGGGACCACCTTTAAATACTATTTTTCTGGAAGACCCAACAGGAAGTAATGTTTCTTTACTTTTAGGATGTACAACTGTCAGAGGTTCATATGCTGATACAGTTATATTATCTGTTAAATATTGTCCATTAATATTGTATGCTACAGTGACTTCAGATATACCAACATCTGAACTTATAATTGTTATTACAGCACATGCAATTCCAATAGGTTGTACATCTTTGCTATAATTTTGTACAAAGTTGCCATCAGGTATATATGTTTCAAAATTGATATCTCTGCAATCATTAAATGGAATCTCCTTGCTATCTGATCCATTAGTTAGTTTTCCATATAATGCAACATGTAAATGTATAGGTTCACCAACAGCTGCCTCGATGTTATATTCTATAATCTTTAATTTGGATGGTGGTAATACATGTATTTTTGCTGTATCTTTATTGTATTGATTTCTTGACATTGCAACTACTATTTCTGCAGAACCTGGTGCTAAGATCCTTATACCTCCACTTTGAGAAACAGTCACTATAGATGGATGTCTACTTATCCATACATACGAACCATCACCACCACTCGCTTTTAGAGCTATGTCATATCTGAAATTAATAGTATTTTCAGGTAATGAAATAAGTTTAATGTCACGAAAATTACATATAGTATAATTCAACAGACCGTGATTTACTTTTAGAGTCCCACGGAACAGCTAACACACGAGGACGAACTGTTACAGGTGTGTGTATCACAAGTTCTGCTTCTGTAGAAAGTGGTGAAGGCAGAGTAATTTTTTTTCCATATTTATCTATAATTCCATACAATGATGCTTGTACCAGCATGGTTCCACAAGCAATAGGAACACCAACTAGGTAAGTTCCATTCCGTGATACAAATTTTGGATCAAAATAATTCTCATCCACTTTGATAGATACTTGAACACCCTCGCCAATATGAAATTTGTGATCTTTACTAAAAATTAAAAAAATTATGCATATTTGTAAATTTTAATATACATTTATATATTAGTTTAACGTACTTATCATATAATTCAACCATTATTTCATGTGTTTGTCCTAAGATCAATCCCCAATTCCTGTTTGGCAGGACTGCTAGAGAAATGTATGCTACACTATTTATATTAACTGTGGCAGAAGGTAAAATAACTGGATATTCATCTCTAACGTTTTTATCATGTAAAAATACTTTAGTCCTGCCCAAAGAAAGTGCATAGGCAACATCATTATCAATTTCTAACATATCGGAATTTTCAGCTTCTAAGTAATATTGGCTAGAAGGAAGATTGATTACTTCCAAACGTCCTTGATGAACCTAAAATTAAAATTCCATTCTCTAGAATATTAATCTTTGGATTACATAAATTTTATTTTGTCATGTATTTTTTATAGAATATAAACTATAAATACCTGCATTATCTTATACTTGAAGCTATCATACTGCATCATTGTAACTTCTGAAGGAATAATAATTAGATTAGCTATAACAACTAATTCAACTTCTATTGGTGGCACATGCTTATATTCTGGGAAAGGTAACTTTACAGAAACCTAGAAAAAAGGGATGTAATTAAAATATATATTTGTATTTATGCACATAAGTACACACAACAAATTACCTTTGCTGTACCAGTATGAATTCCTTCTAAAAGAACTATATGACCCCTCTTTCCAATTACATCTAATTCAGCTACTGTTGGAGGTGTTTCATACTGTGACTCTTGATATGTCAGAAACCGTAAAACATCACCAGGTATTTTATTTTCAGTCTGAGTACGTTTATCAGCATGGCCAATACTCCACATAAATTCTACTCCAGCCAAAGTTGTAAACTCATTTCCTAGAAGAATATTGCATAAGTGAATGCCATTTTATTTTCAATACTTACGATGATTCATTAACAATCTTTTCACTTAAAAAATAATACCTTGTTCATCATATGCTCGTACTTCAAAAGCTTCAGGGGCTTCTTCGATATATAATTCTCGTGTTGTGGTAACAAGATTTAAAGAAAATATTGCATCTACTATCACATCACAACGTAAAAATTGTCCTGTATTCACATCTTCTGCTAAGACTATAGCTGTATTTCTTGTAGATTCTCTAGTTATAGTTTGGATCATAAGAGCCGAAGAACAACTCTTCTCAAAGTTTTCATTTATAGGAATGAGTTGAATAATGTCTAAACGAGATGTTGACCTAAGTGACATTAAATATTTATGTTACATGTGTTCTATAATTATAATAAATATAACAAAAAACCTACTATTAAACATTATTTCGCTTTCGTAAGTTAACTTCGTTAATACTTTACGTTATATCATGATAGATGTTAAATGTTAGGTTATGTAGCATGAATTTTTAAATAAAGAGATACATTTGTTAAATTTGAAAATAAGATCGATATAATTACAACTTATAGTATTATCAATTAAGCGCAACTTTGAGATGTCGATTTTATGTTAACTAAATAAAAATAATAACCATTGATAACAGCCACCATCCGTTACTTCAAGAGTAAAATTCACAGCAAAGTCGTTAAATACGGGTAACAAAACTCTTGGCACATTCAATCTATGCATCGTAACATCCCTTGTTGCACAAAGTAAAAAAATAAATACGAAAAATATAGTAGAAACCATGGTTTTCGTAGATACCGCCGGTACATTTATTATTTTCCGGCTTTTTTCCTCCATGTGATCTTAGCTTGGCAGACTTGGCGGCATTTGAGAAGTTTTCAAAGATGCGATATATCGTTTCGAAATAATATATCGATATATCGCGATGTTGAAAAATCGATTACACTATGGTTTTTGCACTCAATTTGTGCATTGCCTTTTTAATGCATCGGTTAGTTATATTAATTTTTTTCTAAAAAAGGAAAAGAATCATAAATTAAATTTACGTTGAATTTGTAAAGATTATTTCGAAATATGTCCAATAAAGCAACCATTTTCACATATGGGTAAACGGACCAATCACGTGGCGCCATTAGCACATGGCTGTCTCGTAGTGTATAGTTCGCTCGCAGACGACAACGAGCCATGGCGTAGCGAGGACGTGAACCACAAGGAAGATTCGTCCCGCTTTTCGCGCCGTCACACGTCGCGATCTTTGATTTTGATGGATCCACCAACAGCGTACGATTGCATGTGCATCGAGCTATTCTCCAACCGTAGCCGATGTCTTTGCGTATTCGGATATTGATCGCAGTTGCGTCCACATTGGGGCGTTAGTATTCGTTCACCGGTCGTTGCTCACATTTCGTTAACGTAAGTATCAACACAGATACACCTTTCTTCGTATCATTGACTTAAAAGTAGCCTGTTTAAACGAGCTGGTTAATATTTGCGATATTAAACGATTTATCGACCCTTTCTTACCTTCCATTTCTTCCGCTCTTTCCACGTTCTATACCGGTATGACATAACAATCCCAGAATTCCATAACACGTGGTATCTCGTTCCTTTTTTAAATTTACGAATTCATGGAAACGTAACTGACAACGTTCACAGATTATTGTAAATGTATTTTGTCATGCGTATACATCTCGTCAAATGGTACAAAGATGTCGCACCGCTCGTTAAGCGCTTTTTTCGTATTTTTCGACGTTTACTTCAAATTTCGTTTTTTTTCGACGTTACTTCAAATTACATTTTTGCACATTAGGTATTTTATGGTATTATAGTTGAACGAATAATTAGGTTATCTCAGGTATCGACCACAGTTAGGGTATCTCGTTTATTTTAGGCGCGAGTAGAATTGATTTGGCAGTATTCTTTCAACATACTACGTTAATAAAAACGCGCGGCTCAATTTATGAATTTCCTGGACTGACCTCGAAATTATGCGATTTTATGCGTGGGATTTCGTAAAGTAGACAATCGTCTTCTTGAGATTAGAGGGAAAAGACAAAAGGTTACATTTAGTTGCTTTTAAAAAGTGCATTGTTATTAATTTTTTAATTCTTTATGTTTAATCATTATGACTTATTATTATCAATTGATAATGGACGTTGCTTTTTTTATTAACCTCAGGAATTAAATTTTTTTCATCGGAAAAGTTGTTTGCTTTTAACTATATAGTGAATTATAGATGCATTAAGACAAGTGGATATTGTAATCAAGGTCAGTAGTGCCCTAAGTCATACAGGTTGCTTCAATCAGCCATGCTTCAATTATTTAATCAATATAGGAAGGGTCTAAAATTAATTATTTATATGATTTTCTCACGTATAATATGACATTAAATTATAAACTTTCCGCGCGTGTCTAATTATCTTCGTTTGCATTGTTTTATTATTTTGTTTATACCTACAAAATATTTTTGTCACTATTTCTAACATTACTTTATATTTATTTTAATACAAACAACAAGTTTAACCAAATTGTTAGCATCCCGAAAGAAAATTATTTATAGGTGAAGCGTTGTTCGTTAAGAGTTATATTAGAATCGATCGCATAACCTGCTGTGCTTTAAATCTGCGCGCCACAATTTTGTAGACCACGTGATCGTTTCGCTACTGGTCTATTATCATATTCAGCCGCTAGATGGATACAGACGGGTGCTCGTGCTAGCTTTATTTGTAATTTTTTGTTAAAAATGATAACGAAACATTAATTTTTAAAACAGAAACTTAGTCTCTGTATAATCATAATATCTAGCGATCATATTCTGCAATCAAAGTGTACATATATTTCAATTATAATTCATGAAACTACGATTTTCTATTTCGGCTTTTCTCGTAAGTGGTCATGATCGCTTAAATTACTATATAAGAACAAAACAAACCCTTCCTGTCGGATAGTCTGATGCTTCCCAGGTAATTTCATAATTACATACGTGTATGTCAATTTCCTTGTGCAGTATTGTAAATCAATCCTGTCTTACTGTATTTCTTTACTGTAATCCTGGACTGTGGAAGCGACGTCGACTATCTTTTGGTAAAATTAAGAATGTTATTTTTGATAATAATTTTATATTTGTAGGTATTCATAATTTTGTTAAATTTTTTCTAAGAGGTTTTTATCAAAAATAATTCATTTTATTTCGGTGGTTTGAAACTTTAATTTTCATATCGCGAAACACAAAATGTAGTACAGTCAATATGAATTATGTAGACACCTGTTCCTATCAGAATTTTTATTGTGCCTATATACTATCAAGGACGACAAATGTGCGCTCACAATACGACACTTCGGATTACGTCCCTAAATAAATAGTACGGTCATATTTTTTAACACTTTAATTCTAACGAAGCAATTCATCGCGATACGTTAATCTCGAACGATGAAACGTTCCACCGCCCGAATGAGCTTCGAATTGCTGACTCTAATTAACATATTTTATCGTCTTTCGTATAATTATATTGAAAATATAAAAAACGTCCTTGCATCGTTCGGTTTCAACGAGGCACATCTTCGAGTCCGCTATAAAACGTTGGAAATTTAAATATCCGCGGCTTACTTTCACGAGTAAGTCATACGAATGTGAAGGCTTTTGGATTGCTCTTGACTGCATAGCAAAATGAGACCGTGACCTGTGACCCATTTGCGATCAAAGACAAGTCTCGTCACACAAGATACATATTTTTAAAAACGTCCAAGCAGGTGCTAATGTTTGTCTCTTTTTCATTTTATTACATCAGCGATCAAAATCGAAGGGAACATTATATGGGCTGATTTGGTGACTTAGGGCCTTACGTCCCTAAATTTATACTCGATCAAGTAGATCGAATTCGTGATATCGTCTTTCGTCATATTTTTCGTCTATACAAAGATCGAGAGTTCTGTTCACGTACATTCTATTATACATCTTTACAGTAAACATATACCAGCAACGTGTGTACCAAAATGGTGGACGTTTCTTACGGATACGCGTACGACAGTTTGCAAGAGACAAGGAACATCATCCATGCGATCGAATCGCACGAGGCTTTTCTAACTTTAGACGACTACCGCTAACTGGCCGTGACCACGAGACGATTCAAGACGAAAGAAGAAAGACACGTAACGTTCTTTCGCGTGTAGCTCGCGACAATTCGAAAAGGAGAAGGAGGAAGAGAGAAGGCAGGAGGGGTTCGAGAGGGAAAAGGCAAGGCGACCGGCAGGCCACGAGGCACTGCTATCGCCCGATACACTTCGTCTTTTCTCTCGAACGAACGAACGAACGCGCGTGCCGTACTGTGTCGTGCCGCTAAAGGTGTGCCGCCGATACGCGATTAGTTCTCGCCGAAGGTCGCTGCCGGTAAGACCGGCTGCCAGGATCGCGAAAATATCCTCCGTTTCTTCCCACCGGTCTCCAAGAATCCATCGGTAAATTTTTTTCTTCTATACAGGACACTATAGATTTGTTTCTTTAATTTATAATTAACAAAACCTTTTTTTCTTTTTTTTTTTTTCTTATTCGATACTTTCGAACCGATCGAACGTATTCGAGACAATTGCATAAATAAATCGAGTAAATAACCGATATCACGACAAAGGTATTTAAAGATTCGAATCGTTCCCCCGCCATTGTATTTCCTTCCCTCCCTCTCTCTCTCTCTCTCCCTCTTTCTCCCAGTTTCTTTCACGTTTTCCCGCCTTATCAGACGTCAACGCGTTTTTTGAAAGATCGCGTGTGCAATTTTCGTTTTTTTTTTTTAGAAGAATCTCCAGCTCCCTCGAGGACCGCTTACATGGACGAGGAGGAGGAGAAGAATGTGGAAAGTGAAGATGCGGAGAACAGCGAAGAGGGCACGAAGAATGAAAGTACCAATGGAGAGACGGAGGTAAATGGCGGGGAAAAAGACGACGATGACACCTTCGAGGATGACTCGGCCTTCGCCCCTCAGGATATGGAACGCACGCAGACCGGAAGAAAGACTAGTATTTTCAAGTACTATGCGTTTAAAGAGAAAGGTGAGTTTCGCTTACTACATGAACCAGTGTCTTTTCTTATTCTCAATAGCGCTTGACCGTGGCTTTGACTCGTGCAAACATCATTTCGCCGAGAACTCTCCTCCTATACTAGAGATCTTTTTTCCTTCTCCTTTTTTCTTTAAGAAATTTCTAAATCCCACGCAACTTTGAAGGTAACGCTGATGAAAATTTTAGAGAGTACAACGTTCACGTTTGATACGGCTAATCTTATCGCTTATTTAATCTTAAAATTGAACGTATTCTTGAATGCCTGACTCTACATTGAATTAAGATCGGGAGAAAAGATTATGTGTACGTATGTGTGTGTGTGTAACAAACGAAAAAGATCATTAGAGCCGTCTAGAAAATTCGTCATAGTTTTAATGAAATTTCGAACTTGAATAATTAAATAGTCCCTACGGTGTTTTATCTTCCTAACAAATTATTTACCACCGATATTCGCTAAAAAGTTTCATGAACTTTTCGAACATCCTACCCACGTCAGTCGAGTCTCCCAAAAGCATGGAAAACATACGGTAAATCAAATTTTCATCGAGCATCGTTATTCCGCAACGTCATTGGCGGAAATACACGTGTTACGACTTTCACGGCCGCCTCGATCTTGCCAAAAATAAAAGAGTCCGTGGCCTGTCCAAGTGAACGATTCGTGTGCCATCGCTGCGCGCTCGTAAAATACGCCTGATGCATTGCTGTACCTACATATGCGTAAGATGCATAATGAATCGCGTGAAGCATCACGAGATCGAGCTGTCGTCATTTACTCGGATCACTTATCCTAACAAAATAGAAGAGTTAAAACTCTTGTCTGCCGTGGGATGATAAAACGTTCGTAAAAAAATCACGTTGGATTTTTAACGATGCAATTTATTTGTTGTCAGTACCGCGCACTTATCGTTTTCTCAGTACTGTCGAACATTATAGTAGTGTGATTTTGAGTAGAGTTAAATCCACCGAATTTTCAAGTGGGCCTTGAAGAAATTTACGTAACGCGTCACCTGATTAATGAATATTTGACGGAAAGTGAGGATGGTCGAGGACTTGGCAGGGAACGTAATAAAATGCAAACAGCGGCGTAACGAAGCTTCAAATTCGTCCCTTCCTCGAGGGTCTTCTTTTTTTAATTATAATCAAGATATATAACATACGGGAATAGTGCTCGGTCGATAACAGTAACGTAGTCAGTCGTGATTTTACCGATAATTTTTTTTTTTAAACAAGACATCTACATATATATCGTAGTAATGACTTGAAAATTTAAAATTCTAACCTTTAAACAAACGGTAGTAAATTAAATTTGTTGTGATCGGCAACTCAAAATGACCGTAATGGTAAAAACCATTTATGTGACAGTGTACGAACACGATTAGATTTATAGTGCTAACTAAACGTTTGCCAACGATCGCTATAAAGACTGCGATGTATGCATTCCATTATCGTGAAGCAGCAATCCGTACACGAGAGGAGGAATCTTATATCTGCTCGAGAATCTTACATATGTTTATCCACATCTCACTCAAAGTAATGTGCGCAATAACTATCATTATCATTTTACTTTGTAGTATAGACACGCATTTGGTTCACACGAATATCAAAATTGTTTCTTGCGAATAGCGATTAATTGTCACGATTAATTTATTGTCATGTGTATCAATTTCGTCGTGTATATAAAAAAGAGATAGGTTAAGAATTATTTATTTAAAAAATTCATTCTTTATCTCAAAATTGCGCAACTATGTTTCTAGTATCTCGTTAATACATATATTTAAATGTTGTTATTTAACATCCTGCAATATATTCTTTCTTGCGATATGCGATATCGTTGTGCATGTAATTGCAGTAAATTCGATCAAGCTCATGACGCGTGCGAAATTATACGGTGATTTACTTGACGTAAATGCATATGCGTGCAGTGCAAATTCAATTCTACGTTGGAATTACTTTCAACTAACACGGTTAATCTCTGCTTCCTACCCCCCCCC
>JAIFRP010000031.1:23564-56111 GCA_032403825.1 Odynerus spinipes
TCCTTGTTTATAGATGTCGATAAGGGAGTATATTAAACAAATTGTGTTTATTTAGACGCGTACGCCACGTTTTTATCGCGTCTGATACGTCATATAGAACGGGAGCAACAAGATGATCCTGATAACAAAAAATGTAAAGGAAGCAAAAAAGAAACGTACACGAGCAAACAAGAAAATATCAGGCGCGAGACGAATTATGAGTTCAACGAACAAATACGAGATGCAACGTTGAATATTTATATATTTGGACTCGTTCTAGCGTAATGAGAGGAGAGGACGCGTAAACGATATTTTTGCGCTTTTGCGTGTAGGTTTCAAAGTACACCGTTACGCGTACGTAACATTGTCCCCCCGGTTAAAGAGCATACGTTTACTCATCGTTGCTTGCAACGCTTGACATTCGCCATGGAAGGAAAATAGAGACATACGTATATACATGTGTATACATTGTGCATCAGGCGTGAATGTTTAAAAAGATGCGTGTCATATTTACGCGATGATCGACGTCGACATTTTTTTTTTTGTCTAAACCGTATTACACTTTTTTCCATCGACTCTTATAGATAATTAGCTCGACAACGAGACATAATAATCATACGGATACCGACATACGTCTATATAAGTATCATCAAGTATGCATATACACGTATACGCGGACACAAAGTTACCGTAGCTGCACCTTTTTGTAAAAGGAGCAATGTAAGAGGAAAAAGTTGTAAAACCGGCAGCAATCGTTCGGTACATTCCCTCGCATACATGAATACATTCGTACGTGTTTTATAAGCATGCTTATATGTATATAAGTAGAAGTTATACGATTGCAAAACCATGATCTACGCAGGGAATCGACCGATACTTAACTAGGCGTGAGAAATCATTAATACGTGTCTCGCTGATGACACGTTCTTATCTTTTTCCTCGTTCGTTCATTCCCTTCGTCTTGACATATTTTCTTAATTGGAGTGTACATTTTTCTCCGGTAATTAAACGATCGTTAACCCATCCGCAAAACGTTTCGGGGAACCGATGGAGAACAAGTTCGTAAGCAATCACGTAAAACGTGGAAACAGCGAAGACGTAACGACCAGCGCGTTATCATAAAATTGTGGTGGCGTCGAAGGAGGAGAGGCTCGGTGGTTCTGCCTTCCAGATGGACGAATCGCGAGCTCGGATCGGGTTGCGTGTACGTCCGCGTATTCGGTCCCGTTTAAAAAAGAACACGCGACGTACTCGCGCGTAGTATATTTCTCGTCACTCACGACGATAACACTCGCGCTGAAATTTCCTCGTTTCCTTTTTCTCGCGCTAATAACAGGAGAAAGTTGTTTTTTCGTAAACAAGTTTAAGACAGATTTCTTACGTATTTGATATATACGAGATATTATAAAAGTGTTGCGCAGTACCGGAAGTATCATCGTCGCCATCTTTAATTTCAGGTCAGTAAAGTTACGCGGTTTGAAATAGTTGAGAGATTATTTTTCAAATACTTAACGTTCGTGCGCGATTGTTTAATATGTTATTTTTTAATGTTTTTTTCGTTTTATTGGACCGAGAAACTGCCTAATTTGAAATACCAAGCACGCGGTTCTCTTAATCGTATTAGACTTGAATTAAACGTAATTTCGAAGGACCAGAGATATGATAAAAAGGGCTTGAGGTCACGGATAACGAGAGGTCGAAAAACGAGACTGCGTGAGACTAATCTCACTCTGGAGAAAAAGAAGAAGTTCGACAATTTTAATTCGAGATTAGCAATTATTATGAATTTGTCGTAATGTGTCTTATTCGGAGTTCCCGGACATTGGATTTAAATGAAAGGCAACCTTAATCGTCTGGTATCAATGAAAGTCGATGCACGCTAATCCAAGTGTCTGCTTTGTTATCGCACTTATCACAGAGATATTTTAACCAAAATCACGATAGCTGCTACTATCTACTTATAGATCAGCTTTTGGTCTCATCTTTATCAGGAAAGATTATTCGTAGGTCGTACGTAGATTAATAACTTACGAAGTAACGATATCGTGGGTGCCTAACGTGTTATCTCTCTTTTTTCTTTGCATCTTCTTCCATAAATTATGTCATAAAAATGATAGCAGGTTACTCATACTAGTCGAACTCCAGATTATAATTTTAGATCATGACATTGAATCATCGGCGTTGCGTAATTTTTGTCTCGTACCCTTCAGTCTAGCGCACGACCGTTCGCGTGGAACTTTATTTAACAAGAGGATTAATTTCTCGTTTTTAGATACAATGCCAAGCACAACGAAGAAGCAGCAGGGTCCACTGATCGGCGTGATCGACGTCGGCACGCGTACCGTTCGTTTTGTGGTAAGAATCTCGTTTATATCTGTTTTTCGTTGTACCTCAAGAAGGAAAGTAGCATCATCCGTTCTTATCCTCGGTCTCATCGATAAATATCGAGAGAAAGCGAGAGAGCAATGACTCGTGTATTTATTGATTCGAGCAAAGTGGATTGGGAAATATCAATTGTTTCACAGGTTTACAGCGCGATGCACATAGCGGAAGTGGCTTCTCACCAGATCGATATCGAACAAATCAGTCCGCTGGAAGGATGGATCGAGGAAGATCCAAAGGAGATACTTTTTGCTGTGAAGGCGTGCATCAAGGACGTCGTAAAGAAATTCGAGTCGATGGATCTGAGCGTAGAGGAGATCGTGACAATTGGCGTTACGAATCAGAGGGAAACGACGGTAGTGTGGGATAGCATAACTGGCGAACCATTATACAACGCTATAGGTTTTTATATTATTCTTATCTCTCGAATTCGAACGTGTTTCTTGATTCACTACCAACCCCCTTTTTTTCAAATTCCTTTTTCCAGTGTGGTCTGACATCAGAACCGATACGACCGTCGATCAGATCATCGCCAAGTTCCCAGACCAAAATAAGAATCATCTGAAACCACTTTGCGGTTTACCGGTCAGTCCTTATTTCTCTGCTTTGAAAATACGATGGATGAAGGATAATGTACCGGCCGTTAAGAAGGCTATACGCGATAAACGTTGTAAAGTCGGCACGATGGACACGTGGGTCATTTGGGTAAGTAAAATCAAAGATGATCGGATAGGGAAAAGAAGGAGGAAAGAACTTCGTTTTTTGTTTCGCAGAATTTAACCGGCGGCAAGGATGGTGGCCTTTACATAACGGATGTTACTAACGCCTCGAGAACCATGCTCATGAATATCGAGACACTTTCGTGGGATCCCACGCTGTGCAGATACTTTGACATTCCTATGCAAATATTAGCCGAAATTAAGAGTAGCTCTGAGATTTATGGGAAAATTAAAATCGGTCCATTAGCGGGTATACCTATATCGGGTGTAAGTTCTTCTTATCTTATAAATCATGATCTTTTTATATATTTCGCATATTTACACAAATTATGTTCATGCAGATTCTCGGCAACCAACAGTCGGCATTGGTAGGTCAAAACTGTTTGAAAAAGGGTCAAGCAAAGAACACGTACAGAAGTGGATGTTTCTTACTTTGTAATACCGGAACTACGGTAAGCATTATGATCAGTTCGCGCAATCATTATTACGTATGTTTCGATGAAATGTTTATAGTTTTGCTTCTACAGAGGGTGTATTCTTCTCACGGCTTGGTCACCACAGTTGCATATCAATTAGGACCGAACAGTTCAGCCGTTTACGCGCTGGAAGGATCGGTGGCAGTGGCAGGAACCGCTATCAAATGGCTAAGGGACAATATGAAATTTATAAAGGAAATTAACGAATGCGAGGAATTGGCGCAAAGCGTATTTAACACCGGCGATGTTTATTTCGTACCTGCTTTCACTGGTCTTTACGCTCCTTACTGGAGGAAGGACGCAAGAGGGTTGGTAGTCATCGATTAATCAATTTTTCTAATTATTCTATGGATAACCGTAACTTTGATTTTAGAATAATCTGTGGTCTCACTGCTTTCTCTACGAAGCAACATATTATACGAGCGTGTCTCGAATCAGTGTGCTTCCAAACGAGAGATATTTTAGAAGCAATGCATAAAGATTGTGGCTTTCCATTAACGAAACTAAAAACCGATGGTAAAATGTCAACCAATAATCTCCTTATGCAATTACAGGCAGACCTTTGTGGTACAGCAGTCTGTAAGTATAACGATTCCTTTTACCAACGATATAATTTAACATCTTTGATTAATTTATCAATATTTGCAGTTAGATCCACTATGCCAGACATGACGGCGTTAGGTGCAGCAATGGTCGCCGGTCATGCAACAGGAATAAATGCGTGGGCGTTCGAAGGAGAGGAAGTAGAAACCGTTCCAACTGATACATTTTTGCCAACGACAACACCGGAAGGTAGATATCGTGAATATTTAAATGAAAATATTTTTTTAATGAAAGTAATACGATTTATTATCTTTTGTAGAGCGAGATACAAGGTATAAAAAATGGAAAATGGCGGTCGAAAGAAGTCTGGGCTGGGTATCTGTGAAGAAGTCCGATCAAATGACAGGTAAAACAAAAACTATTGATCAAGCAAAGTCTGAAGTACCAGGCGTGATCGAAGCTGCGTTGTTTAATTATCATAATTAATGTGCTTTCTATTAGTACAAGTATTCTCTTCACCTGCATGCATCATTGTACACTGGTATAAGAATCCACCCATGCGCACATCTGTAAATACACTAAAGCATACTCATAGCAATAAAAAATTCGCTAGAGAATCTGTATAATTTTAAAGTAGGTCACCAAGTATTCTCTGAGTGCAATCTCTGTTTTTCTATTCACGAATTCTTATACTCGCATGGTGTGGTCTTCCCTGTTACGTCTGTATTCTGTTCTTTTCACTGTATAAACTTTATCGTATATTATTTTCTACTCTAAGTACTGTGTGTGTCTGTAAAATAAATATATTTATTTTCTGTTCACCCCTCACTATCCCCCATACTCTTTAAGTAGCGTTTGTATCGTTTGTATTTGTTTGCTTGCTTTTTTAAAAATATGTTAGCATCCTTATACACGATAAGTAAAATTCCTCTGCACTATATTTCGAAACTGTGATATTACAAATAAGTTTAATAACTTAAGTTTGTAGCAGTGTAAATAGATGTCTAAAGATAAAAGATTATTTGTTATAATTAGTAACACGAAGATGTAGATACTGTATAAAATCGATATCACGAATTTTTGAAATTTTATATTGTTATACCGCACTCGTTATCTGTTATACATAATACTACTTTATTGTTCCAGATGAAAGATATTGCGTCTTAGCCTCTATACCCGCCAGCTGGTTCTTACTAACGAGCTTTATCCTACTAAGGTTAAGTCATTATTTAGAAAATCGGTGACACAACAGATACGTCTCTAGAGTGGTCCTTGAAATAGATGGCAGATAGCCTAATTATAATTTTGAACGAAACTAGGAAGATGACTGAGAGAGCTCAGTCGTCGATATAGAAAAGCAGTCGCATCGGTAAGGGATTACGAAGTTACGAAATATTAGCAAGACTTATTTTTCTGCATTACAGCTATCATTACAAAGCTGTTATGAACTCTGAAACACGATAAAAAGAAAAAAGGAAAAAGCTGAACGATATTCAAAGGAGTAACGTTCCGATAGAGACTTAAATACTGTAACCGAGAAGACAATCTTCGAAGTTTCGATTCCACGCTAAAACGTATAAGCAATTATGATAGCCCAATAGTTTAATAAGTCGTATCGTACTCTTGCCAATGATAATGGATATACCTGCCGTTTGAATTAAGTTACAACATCGTGATCTTTTGTTCTTCCTGGAAAACAAAATAGCAGTGTCGGAAGTGACGCTTACAAAATTATGCGTATGGTTTCATATTACTTTGTACGAGATACATAATGTGTTCTGAATAATTTAATCCCATCTCAATATATGTTTCTTGTCTTCTTTGCATTCGTTGCTGATTTCTCAAAATTTCCTCTCTGAAGAAGCGAGTGAAATAATTTGTACAGCGAATATAGAAATATATATTTGTCTCTCGTTTTATCAGTACGAATCTGCGTTTTTATTCTCCCCTGCCGTAGACGTGCGTGACTTCAAAAAGAATGTTGAAATTCTTACCAAAAAACAAAGGAATGAAGAAATTTAAATAAAGATAAAGAATACACTGACGGTCGAAAGGAATGACGTAGGCCATCAAAAGTTATTTGAAAAACGCGCGTGCGCCATACCAGTGGCGCCAGGTGCGCGCGCAGTCGTACGGCGTTCGATCGAAGCACAGTCGCGAGTCGAAAGGCACAAGTAGCGGCAGCGGCAGCACGCACGCATCGTGCCGTGTCAGTGTCGATTTTCGTCGTGGTCCCGTCGTTATCGTTCTTCGTGTCTCACCGCAATCATCGTTGTTGTCCTCGGTCAGGAAATAGAATGCGGTATAGTGAAACATTACAGTGCGTAAACTCGTGGGAAGGAGGAGCTTTCGTATGTAACGACTTTGCCGAGACAACAAGCGCTAGAGCAAACTACTCGCCTCCGCGTCCTACCATTGAGTGAGAAAGAGAGAGAAAAAGAGACGAGAAGAAAAAAGATGCCTTGTGTAGTGCGCGACTCGTTCGAGCGTTGACACGAGTCTACGAAGAGACAGATAGAAAAGAGATAGGAAAAAAAAGAGGGAGACAAAAGTGGAGAAGAAAATCGAAGGAAAGTTCTAGCGAAGCGTGGTGTGTGCCGTTGGGTTAGCGAGCGAAAGAGAGAGGAAAGGATAGAAGGGAAGAAAGAGAGAAGGAGAGAGAAGGAAGGACAGATCGGAGAGCGGAAAAAAGGAGGAAGGAAACGTAAAAGCGCGCTGAAACGAACTCTCTTCTACATCGGGTTCCGCGAACGAGAGCGCGAATCGAGGCGCTTCCCCTCCTCCGCGGAGGGGAGGGGGAGGGACGTTGTAACCCGTGAGCCCGAGTGAAAGAAAGAGATAGACAGAGAACACACAGGACGCAAAGAGAGAGAAAGAGAGAGAGAGAGCACGACGTCAAGATGTCGTCGTCGGGGCATAGCAGCCGTGGTCGTGCCGTTCACATCGGCTCGATATTTCAAAAGTTACAGGGTCGTTTCGCGGACGCTATGACGCCGCCAAAATTGTCGACGGATAAGCGTATGCTCGACAAGACCTGGAAGCTGATGGACAAGGTCGTCAAACTCTGTCAGCATCAACGAATGAACCTGAAGAACTCGCCGCCGTTTATCCTCGACATACTGCCGGACACGTATCAACGGCTTAGGCTGATATACAGCAAGTACGAGGACAGGATGCAGGTGTTGCACAGTAACGAGCACTTCTGCGTCTTCATCAATAATCTCATGCGTAAGTGCAAGCAGGCGATCAAGCTGTTCAAGGAGGGCAAGGACAAGATGTTCGACGAGACGTCACATTATCGAAGGAATCTCACGAAACTGAGCCTCGTATTTAGTCACATGCTGTCCGAGCTGAAGGCGATCTTCCCGAACGGCGTCTTCGCCGGTGATCAGTTCCGTATCACCAAGTCGGACGCCGCGGAATTTTGGAGGGAACGTTTCGGTAACAGGTAAGTCGTCTGTTGTTTTGTCTTAGAATAGAATAAGAAAAGGGAAGAAGTAGTGGCCCGCGTTAGAAAGGGAAGCGAGGAGATCAATTCTCCGTCTCTTCGATCTTTTTCGATCGAACGATGTTGCACTTGGGACCCCTTTACTCTTCTTCCCTCCCCCATCCCCCAAAAGCCACCATCATCCATTTACGCTTCACCTTCTTCCTTATCGCCCTTTTCTGTACTTCAAACACGGGACACCTGCCCGCCGCGTGTTTCAACTTTTCTTCCCTCTCTCCACGCACATACATACGCGTAAAACACGAACGCGATAAAGTCGCGCGCACTCTCTCTCTCTCTCTCTCTCTCACTCACTCACTCACACTCGCTGGAGCTCGCACGTGCGCCTACCTAACCTAAAAACGAGACCGAACTTGTCTTATTCGCTTGGTCGGTTGATTATATTTTTGCGTTATCTTCTCGCGTGTGTGTATGCACTTATCGATTTTGTAGGAAGAAAGTGTAGACATCCTGTAAATCGTTTAACATTTTTTTATGTGTTTTGTAAGATAAAACTTTTTCGGCCAGGCCTATCGTATTCTCTCCAAGGAGATAGAAAACTCGAGACGAACGCGGTAATTTTGAACGAACCCAAGATGCGCTAACTTGGAAAATACGTTCTTCGTGATATATCCGATCGAATTATTACGTGTAATTATGGCAACGTTCTTTGAGAATAATGATTTTAATTTTTCCTCGTTCGTGGAAATAACGAGACTCCGACTTCATTATCGAGCTTAAAATAGAAGCACTCGGGTATTAGGTCGCTCGGAAAGTTGGGAGGAAATTTTGGATAGAATGGTATAGTAACTCGTCACAAGTTTTACATACATATATTTATATCTGTATATTATACGCGTAGATATTTCACCTTTGATTTTTCATTAAAATTTCGTGGAGTAACCCGATACATAATTACTTTTTGATGAAACTTTTCTGTTCTTCATTAGTTCATCGTTAGAGCGCGAACGTATCCGAGACGAGGTCGCGACCCGTTCGACGACAAAAGGTTCAGGACGTGGCTCGCATTCTTATCGCGTTCTCCTCGATACGACATACTATACGTGTACGCGTTACAGCTGGCGACGTTGATTTCCTCCTCTTATAACCTTTCTGTTACACTTGGAAGTGCTTTGTCTCGAGAAGAAAAGAAAACAAAAAATATACTGGACTAAGGATTTTATCAGGCAACCAAGAAAGTTCTAACGTTTTTTTCTGATTAAAATAATCAACTATTTTACTTTGAAAAAACTGCGATACGAAAACTACAGAACTTTCTTGGTCACCTAATATTATCGAAGGTATAAGTAAAATAATAAGAAAAGAAGGAGGAAGACTAAAATAACGAGGCACGCTTTTAGAAAGCAGATTGCATTCGCTCTTCTAAGGTCGAGTCCTCTTCATTATTATGTCGCATATACCGCACTTCGTTCTCCTTTGATCATCGACTCGGTGTCGACCTTTTCTTTCTCATTTTATAAAGAAGAACCTCGATATTTTTTGCTCAACAATGTCGTTACTGCGTTAATAATGGTTCAGCGGATCTTCAGCGCGAAAGGGCCCGCGGCGTAGAGCGTTTAAAATTACCGCCGCGAACGTACCAACGTCAGACTGGAATACAACGTGCGTCATTTACCTTCCCTTATGCACATACATATACACAATCGCGCGTTTTGTATAATATAAATTATTTGTAACGTTTCGAGCACCTAATAGAATATTATAAATTCGCGTTAATTTTCGAGTGTACCGTACACCGCTCGAGGCACGTTGAAAATACTTCTGACGTTCGATCGATCCTCTATCGTACTGTTTAACGGTTCGATAAGTTTTACCGGAAGTACCAGGAGAGTCCCTCGTCGATCTGATAAGATCTCCGTTCATGCACGAGCATTCTAATGATTGGCTCGAGTAATTTGCACACACGTCTCAACATATACCCATACATACGTATAAACGTCTCGCAAAATGATCGTGACGCCTCTTGCTTTACGAACGCAATTTTTTTCCACGCAATATAATAAACGATGTATCGATAATCGATTACCGAGTACCGCGAAGAGGCACTTCGATTTCCGGTATAATCACCTCGATTCCGTTCCCACTTTTGTCCCGAGCGAAGCGTTCGAGCGTGTAAGCGGCCCTGGAATACACCGTTACGCGAGAGTATCGTCTGACCATCGTGTTTCGTACTCGAGAGAGATAGTCTTATGAAATCCTTCCTCCTTTATCCTGGAAGACGAAAAAGAGGAAGAGAAAGATGAAGCGGATTGGTCGCGAAGTGACGCGAGTACGAAGAACAAAGTAATGTCATTGTTCTAAAACGAAGTATCGTCATCTTTCTTCTTCGATCGCATGCGAGATATCTGTTCGAGTCACTCTAGCGAGAAGGGCGCACACTCCGTAGTAATAGTAGGATAAATTTAGAAACTATCGACTTCTGGCTCTCGTATATTTCTATTCCAATCGTTCCTCTCATTCACCGGGAGTCTCTCGTACGAGTAATTCATGAACGCGTAAATTATTATCGTGTCGGAAGTCGATCAGGATGCTGCTCGCAGCCCCAAAAAATTTATTGAATTTCTTATATGTGAGACAAAGAGAGAGAGAGAGAGAGAGAGAGAAAAGTGGGACTTCCATTAACTAGCATATTTAACACGTTTAGTGCCGCACCATGTATAAAGGAAGATACCTACACTGTATAAAATGTACATTCGAAAAAAAAGAAGTTATTTTATTTGACACAAAATTATAAATTCGGAACGGTCACGCGTGCAAATCGCAATCCGCGTGCCATAACTTGAGTCCGGCTTATCAGCCGGTATAAATAAACGGCGAAGAAGCGGGTCGAGCCAATTCATGAATGACGGTTCACGCGCGCGCACCTAAGAGAGAAAGAGAGAGAGAGAGAGAGAGAGAGATCGTCACGATTCTCTTTTCCCTCTCCATCGAGTATCACATATATGCGTATGAGGTATATACATATATCTACGTGGGTCAGAGAGGGAGAGGGGCCAAGACTCCCCCCTCTTTCTTTCCACCTCTTTTTCTAGCTCGTTCATTCATTCAGACGCTAGCTTTTTTCGGCCGCGTCGGCGATGTATCGCTGACCACGCTAAAAACCAATGTCTGCTTTTTGTTACTATGAATACGTTCGCGAGCACTTCGTATAACGTCTATTTATTCGTAGTATATGTTTTATTGCGTATACCTGTCTCGATCGAGTTAAGATAAAATTAAGGTTGAGGTTGGATTTTGGTTCTTTTATGTTTTAATTTTTTATCACCTTCATTCATTGATAATGTAGATTTTTTGTATGTATTTTATTGCAGAGATATAGAAGATTTAGAGGTTTCTAAATTCACGTTTAAAACCTTGAACGGAAACATTATTTTTTCTCTTCTTTTTCGATCCTCGTTTGATCGCGTTTGCCGACAAATTATCTTGCTTATCTTTCTCGCAAATAAGTCGTAAATCCGGTCTCGCGTTCTGTATATATTAAACAAATATGTGCGTATGTGTCTGTGTATTCGACCGACGCGGTTAGTGCCACCGTCATTGCAGTTATGCAAATATACGCATTATCAGTAAAATCCTTTGTTTCCTAGCGCTTCGTTATGATTCGTTCTTTCCTTTAGCATTCAAATTTTGTAGACGCCACTTTGGCCGTGGAGACATACGCGAAAATTCTACACTCTTTCCTCGTTAACCTTGTTTATCATGTTTTCCTTTCGTTCTTTTTGGTCCAAAAAATAAATGTCGCAAATTTTTCCTCTTGACATTTCGAAGTCTCTCAGCACACGCATTGTTTCGTACATTTATTTTCGACTAGTTTCCTCCTGGCACTCGCCTTTCCTTGCCTTGGCTCGTGAGCTCGTAAAACCTGTCTCTCTCTTTCTCTTTCTCTCTTTTCTCTTTTCGCACTTTGTATCGGGAAATCGTTACTATACGTGGCTTCGTTTCTCACAGAAGCGTGTCGCGTGGTTAGGAATCCTAGCAACGAAAACGCCCACGGGTATAGGACGAGTACCTTTTTCCGGTATGAAACAGAAAACTTTTTGACGAACACGTTCTCGGATCGTTTCAGTATATATATACATTATGGGCTTCGAAAGTTTTATCGCTTTATCGATCAAAAGTACACTTCCGTTATCGAGAGGAATTTCCTCCGATCGTTTGTTTCCCGTTCATTCATTCAAAACCAGAGGTCTGCTACATTCACCCTTTTATTCAGCTCTTGTTCGTTTAATCCAATCTACTTTTTCAGCCAGTTTTCTCCTCCTTTCGATCGATTCCATTATCGAAAGAAGTACATTTAAATCACTCGAGTTTGAAAGAACACGGGAAAACGAGGTTTCCGTGAAGTTTACAGGAAATTCGTCCTTGAACTTTTCTAAGCACGTTTTCAGGTAGCAAACTTTCGATCGTTACATGTTTTTTTTTACAAAATTATCATTGATACCCGTGCGAATTAGTAATCAAGTTTGATTTCCTCATGACGATTATTACAAAATTTGACTAACGAAGGAAACCAAAAATCGGTTGTTTCGAGTTTCGTAAAACTTCGTGTTCTTGACGAGTCTCTCTTATTCACCTCTTCCTGGTTCTTTCCGCGATAAGAAGAGCCAACCCGTATGTTGAAGTCTTCGTAAGTTGTACATATATACATACATATCAGAGTTTATAAGTATGTGTGCGTATGTGTGGGAGGCGGCCGGACTCTATCGAAAGTGGCTGCTCGCTTTCTACGTAGGATGCGGGTGATTGCTGAGCGATTAACGTGCGGCGAGCCGGCTCGATTACGACGATGCGCGAACCTTCGGTTTCCGGTCAAATGATCCGCGGACATCCGGTCGTGTTGCATACGTATACACAACGTCGGCTCTCTTTGTCGGTAACATAGCACGCGCTCTTATTCCCTCCTTCTCCTGGCCCCTTCTTTGCTCGTCATTTCGTTGAACCTCATTGTCGAAATAAATGTTGCTTTTTTGTTTTCGTGGAAAAAGTCATTATCTATATAATAGAGGCTTGTCGATGATCCCGAAGTAAAATTATGTTGGATAATTTTCTTTAACAAAGTTTCACGACATTAGATTTTATATTGTTCATAGAATCGTTATCACTTTTATCACTTCACTTCGAAAAAGCTTTTATAGACCGGAAATAACGAAATAATGTTGGAAAGTTACTGAGATTCGTATTACAGTATGACTTAGATCAGAATTCACTCATCTTCCTGTTTAGAAACAAGAGACGGTTGATATTTCCTTCCACAGAAGCGTAATTTCTTCATCGCGAAAAACGATCTGATTCACGATCGAAGGCACGTCCTACGACATTCTAACCGCCCACGTCTCTCCGCCACTTCAGCACGTTTGACGAAGAGAGACGGAACGACGACGAGTTAAACGAGTTTGCGCCCATCGATCCATCACGCATCAAACGTGAGCTTCTCTCCTTTCTTCCTATTCTTTTTCTGTCTCTTTTCTGTCTTTTTTTTATCTTATTATCCGTTATCTTGTTTTTTAAAAGTTTAAGTTTTTTAGTACTCGGTACCGGCTATCTTTACAGTGGTGCATCATTTAATTTTATCGTGTAAAATATACTGGCTAATTTTCAAGGGAGATACATCTTGAATCGTCGATCTAATCTTTTATTTATTTTTTGTTATTATCTTTATGTAACAAATTATACTTTTTATCCTTTTATTTTTAATCTTTAAGGTTTTATTCAAGGAATATCCTGTGAGCATCCCGTAAAAGCCACTTGCCTTTTCTCACAAGGAAAAGCTCTAGTTTCCGTACCGTACCATTTCCGGTGGTACTTTCATCAAGGAAACTCCGTTCACTTCGACGTCCACTCTCTCTCTCTCTCTCTCTCTCTCTCTCTCTCTCTCTTTCTGTGTGTGTGTGTGTTACACGCATGGAAAAGCTTTATCGGGAGACTCGACTTTTGTGCTTTTGCGTTTCCTTAGAATCCCAAGAACACATCGCGGAGAGTTCGCGAACGCGTTGGCGTAACTTCGAGAGACGTATTTATACTTCTTTTCCGGTGCGCACACGCACTCTCTCACAAATACGGGCGTTCCCTGGAAAAGCTCGATGTTGAATGGGATTACTGAAGCAACCGAGCCAACTGGATTAAGCTTTCTCTCTTTTTCGTTCTTTCTTTCTCTCTGATACGTCAAACGAGGAGAACAATGCGTACAAACGCGTGGGCGTCTATACCGTCGAGAACGAAAGCCATCATCGTGGGCTCTCCCTTTAAGAATAGAATCCCATTTCTATGGTAAATTATTTGTCACGTTTGTGGTGGCATTCACGAAAGAAAGAAAGAAAAAAAGAGGCACGTGGGAATGGACGTATTGTGTTCCCGGCGTGTAACGTTTTGTCGAAATCCTGTAATTCGTACTTGGTGACCGGCACTCGATTTTACGGATTGCATTTAAAACGTTCGGTGACATTTAGAGGAACAAAACGATTTGTCATAAAGAGAGTAAGATCCGTTACGGAAAATGTAATAGTATCTCCGTTTTTTGTATATTTGTAAAAAATTGAAAAAAGCGTACGGATTTATCCAAAATCCTTTGATACCAAAAAATCTCCCAATCTTTCAACTCGACGATTTTACTCAATTTTTTTTCTTACATTCACGATACCTACTCCCGGTTATCGAAATCTTCGAGATCAATTCGTTTTCTGATCTCGAAACGAAAATCCCCGATTTCTTTTGTCGTCGTTTCTACCCACGCTATGATAATCCACTTTCCTTCCGCTTTTATTCCCTTTTCCCGTACGAATTGGAAGTAGCCACTCATCGTATCGCGTATCGGATATATCCCGTTCGTTTCGTGTTCGTGTGTTGAGGAAAAACAGATCTTCGACGGTATACGCTTGGTGACGTATGGATATACGTATATACATAGCGTATATGTATATATTTATTCTCTTGTTATCGCCGCGGTCGATACTCGGACGATGGATAGATTTTATCGATGCCTCGAGCGTCCATTGATAATTCATCGTTGATGATAATCCATTCGAAGAGTCGGGTAACCATGCTAGCGGAAGAACGCGATCGCTTTTAAACATCTCTATTTCTATCTCTCTCTTTCTCTCGACAACTAGACAGAAAGAGAGGACAATCCAAGCAACCGGTCAGACCAGTAACAATCGGCGGAAAACCCGGATACGCGTCTGGTCACCCTACGGTGACATTTTACAATGGCCATTATCTTCTCGCGAGCATGAAGAAAAGAATCCCTAAAGCGTCTGAAAATTATACTCGGCGGTGTAGTCGAGAGACAGCACTTCCGCTCTTTCTTTCTTGAAAAGTTCTAATTTGTGTCGGTAATTATAAAAATGGTTTAAGTAGAAAAGTTAGAAAAAATTAGAAGAAATTATTTGATCATTTGCAATCGCATTAAATTTACTCTTTCATGTCTTATCATTCAATCAACATCGAAAACGATCAGCTGGGCCGGCAAAAACGACCGCCGTCTATCGAGTTCGAAATTTCCCAAAGTCTGTTACTTACTTTTCAATTCGATGTCGGGCAATGGGACGAGAAAGAAGTTTGGCTAGAAGTTTTGGCAAGTTTCCTCGTCGTACGATAGATCGAAAAACAGTCTAGAAAAATTTCCAAGGCCGATCCTCGGCGGGTTCATTCATGAAGAATAATAAAATGTTGAAGCGTCCTCTTTCCATCCATCTTTCTCTCTCTCGTTCTCGCTTGCTCTCAATGAAGCGGACACGTAGCTCCGAGTCTAATTGGTAGAGCCGCCGTTCTAATTAGAATAGAGGCCAAGATCCACGGGACTCTCCTCGAGGAAGAAAATAGCTTGGTCTGCAAACAGAGTGGAACACACGCGCGCAAGAGTGAGAGGAAAAGTGTGTGTGTGTGTGTGTGTGTGCTAAAGTGCTTTCAGTAAGGATACTCTCTAATTATTCCATTAGCGTACCTTATCAGAATTCAGTTTCCCGTAATATCGCGAAATCTCATCGAACGTTATATAATAACATTAATAGCCTCGAGTGAATTCCTGAAGAATTTAGTCTTCGCACAATGAAGGAACTACGGATCATTAATTCCGATTCTCGAGCCTGCCGATGACGATAGACACGTACGGGATATGCTCTAAGCTATCGTCGACATCTCCGGCATGTATTTTATGACAGTGCTCCCCAAACTATGGCCCGCAGGTCGCATCCGGTCCGGCCAGGGACATTAATTCGATCCCTGAAAGAATATACTCTGTATGTAATATAAGACGGGCTCCTTTCAAGATTAATCAACGACTATCTCGTAGAGGGCAGCGACTTTTATTAAATGCCCAGAAACTGGTGAACACGCGCGTATACTTGTGATTTTTGTGTGTACCGAATATACCACGTAACTTAACCATTTTTCGATCGAACATTTTTTTAGAGTTACCAGATGATCCTTGATGCTATGGTGATATGTAAATTTATAATGATCCAATTATGTGATTCATTTTGTACATGTATTTTTTTTACATTTTTGTACGGATTATAGAAGAACTCTTCAATCTTCCATCCTTAACCAGGATACAATTCTTAGATAATACGAAAAGCGCAAAAATAAAATCGCTCGAGGCTGCACGTTTGACATCTCGGTTGTCGTCGTTGTCGTCGTAGATGCATCTCGACGTTATGTATAGCATATATAACGCGTTACGATGTTCGAGAGAAAAAAACGTATGCTGCAGCATCCCTTCGTCTCCCACGCTTGATATATGTATGCATGAACGTACATATGTATACGCCTTTCGTCACAAGCGGAATACCGCCGCTGTTTTTTCGAGTCCTACTCAAATTTCAGCGTGTACGCGAAGTCGTCCCAAATTCGTAACAATTTTGTTCTCTGAGCGCATTACTTTGTAGGTATACTTTTCGCGTAATTACAAAGATTGTGGTTCGTAGCGAGAAATTGGCGGGAAAGTACGGTAATAGATTGATTTAAATAATTTGGAAGAATATTACGCTTTACAGCGTCGAAAATGTATTTCCATGAAGCTTGAAACGCGTGTATTTGAAAAGATTCTAATTTTTACGTGAAATAATTTTTTACATAAAAATGTTTCAATGATATAGAACGCGCTCGCGAAAAATATGATGCACGAGGAAGATTCATTAAAATGTATTATCAAGTGTTCAGATAAATTTAACAAAGGAATTCTTTCAGCGTAAATTTATAAAAAACAAGCCACACTACTACGTTCAGGTCGATACAGTGTCACCAGTGTCACGATGACGTACGATACAATATCGCTGATGACATTATCCTTCCCAAGCAACATAAAGCAGATCTTTTCTCTAGGGACTCTCTATTACCGTGTTGATTTTGTGTTAGTTCATAACTTTGCTTTGTGCATAATGCAGTCCTTCGAGAATCAACTTAGCATTACGTAAAGCGTAGTGATCACTGACCAAAACCTAAAAATTCATTTCTATTCTCATTAAGCTCGCAAATTTATTCGAAATGCGTAAGCCAATCGAGTAGGAACGTTCCGTCCGTGATTATGAAAAAAGAGGACGAGAGACTCTCCATCTTAAATTACGCGTAAAATTATCTCTCTTCCAGAGGGAGACGAGAGACGAGAAAACTGGAAACTAATGTTGTACGTTCAACGGGGAAGAGAGTTTTCAACGAGAAGAATCGCGAGGTTCGCGTCGGATGCGAAACGAGTACCGGGATTAGTTTCAAATTAATGTTGGCTAGAGGAAAGATGGCTGTTTGAAGTTGAAACTTCATTTATTAACGAGTCGGTCGATTAAGAGAGACTCTCTAAGTTCGAACGGTAATTTATGCAATAATATCATCGTACGGTTTCCGTGCGTGTAGTTACGAATGCTCGTAAATATGTTTGTTAACTTTTAAAGAAATGAGATAACGAGAGAGATGTAAAAACGCTTCGTAAGAAACTTTCCGTCATCCTAACTCACGTAATTAAGTGCTAATTAAATTTTAAATGAATATTTTGTTCCGCCATACATACCCGGCAACACGATCGTTGTGAATTTGAGCCAAAAACGTGCGAACAGCGGTACATTTAAAGCACATCGGGGAATATGGTAAATCCTTAATTATCCTAATGGTACTTTTAACCTTTTAAAGGCTACTACTTCAGGGGTATTCGCGTATATAACTCTTTTTTACGGTCGGATGTTGCTCGCGATGAAACACCAACGTGTGAAAAATATACGTAGGACGTACACACATATGCTCCCTGAACGGGTACTTAAAGATTGTGTACCAGTGTACAAAAAATAGAATAAAGCCATTGGTATAGTAAAATTTATTTATTAAGAAAATTAATTTTTACATATATTTGATCGACGAAGCGTTTATACAAAAATTAGTCTCATAGTTGATCTTGAGTTTCTACTACCTTCGGCTGATCTCCCTCGAGCATGTCGGACACGGCTAAAGCTTCGTTATTCCTCGAGTTATCTCGTCTTACGAAGGTAAAGAAAACAGAAGATCCTACGGTCTTTTCCTACCGAAGTGAAATTTCAACTCGTCATATCCCACGTATATACATAGGTGTGTCAACATTAAAATGTATAATATTATTATTAATACATGCTATACAGAATTTATGTAACATATGTTTCTCCTCGTTATAAATACAATTAATTTTTATCTCCATAAATTAATGTATTCATACAACTTTTTTATTATATGTATATTTATATATACGGTGAAACGAAAGAACCGACAGAGTTTCCTCCGCTTCTCCCCCTCTTTCTCGGCGCGGTAGCCGGCCGAGTTAAACTCACATCCGGACGTGAGCCGAAGCGGAAGGAAGGGGTCGTGACGTCGCGATTAAGGCGAATTAAACGAGCGAGAGCCGCACGAATCGAGGAGATGGAGATGCTGGAGGTAGGTGGTGTGTGGTGATGCCGATGATGATGGTGATGTTGGTAGTGTGGTAGCGGCGGAGTCTCCTCTTCATTCGGCGTCATCGGCGTCATCGTTGTCATCATTGTCATCATACTTCTCTTCCACCTCCGCCCCTTCTCTTCCTCCACTACCTCCTCCTCCTCCTCCTCCTCTTCGTTCTCGTCTGGTACGCTTATCGACGTGCTAGCTTTCGCCTACTCTCATTGGCTCGTCGAGACTGCAGTCAGTGCCAACGGTTCTCCATAGAAATCGTGCTTTATGGATCGTGTCTGTCTCGTGGTCGAGTGTATTTTACTCGAATATTACAAATAGTACGTTTCTAGGGAAAAATTATATCGAGGAGATAATATTTCATAGGGACAAACGATATTTCATTTACAATAGTTGGGAAATATAAAAATTGTTGGATAACTTTTTTATTTGTCGTAGCAAAATATTTAAACAAAATCATACCACCGATTAATAAGCAGGAGGCTCACGAGTTTGCAGGTAATCTTATTTCAGCGCAGAATGTAAAAAAAAAGTTATGAAGGTAATGAAAAGTCGAGATGGGTGAGACCAGGCGGAAAAAAAGATAGGAAACGAGTCCAAGTATCAACCCACGCGGTCTCTTTTTCGAAACTAAGTGGAGATAGCTGGTAGAGGGTGTGTTAGAGAGGAAGAAGGATGAGAAACTCGCCAGTATCATAGATGAAGCTCTTTTTTCCCTGACGGACGTTTCGAGTTGTTGCCGAAGAGTGAGTGAGAGAGAAAGAGAGCGAGTGGGACTGATTGGAAGGTCTCGACTCTTCCGATCGATCGCGTTCTCCATCCTCACTTTTTTCTTTTTCTATTCCCGTGAGAACGTAAGAATCTTCTTTAGGAAAATATAGGTCAACTGGTGGCGGTGGTACATCGAGAGAACGAACAATTCGAGAAGTAGAAAAGATCATAAATATTCAGGATATTATAACACGAATGCCTTTCCTTATTTCTCGTTGAATGAAAAGAGCTTTCAGAATTCCAAAGTTACGCGTAAGAAGGCGAGAAAGAAAAGAGCCAATGAACGATGTGTCCATTTTTCTCCCTCATCTTTTTCTTACCAGCACGTTTCTTTCCTTGACCTCGTTGAACTCTGTTAGGTGTCCAATATGGAAATGATAAAAAAGGGAGAAGCTTTCCGGTGGCTTTCGATCACTCGAAAATGTGCCCGCAGGATTTGACGTCTAACCCAATTTTTTTTAGCTTTTTATCTCTATCTCACTCACTCTCTCTTCATCTCCTCTTTCTTCGGTCGGTGCCTCCTACGCTATCAAAATTCGGTCGATCTCGGAATCGACGCTGTTTGATGGAAAAGTAGGAGAGGTAACAGAGTAGCTAACAGCACGACGCCCACGCTAAAGTACGCTTACAAACGTCTACTTTGCATATTCGATTGCCTTTCTTGCCGCTTTTAAGGCTTATTTGGCTGAAGTTATATACATATATGCGTGTCTGTGTGTGTGTGTCTGTGTAACCGATATTTTTAATCGTCATTACTTCCTGTACGCCGTGAGAGAAAAATAAGTAAAAGACAAAAAGAGAAAAAGAGGCAAGTGGATCCTTGATGCGATTCAACGACACGAGAAACGTAAAGCATTAGAGAAAGAGAGAGAGAGAGGGAGAGAGAGAGAGAGAGAGAGAAAAGAGAGTACAAATACATTTCCTGAAATAGAACTGAATAGCCGGTGGTATTCCTTTTTCCGATTTGTCCTAGAAAGACGCTCTCGTGAGTGTCTTCGCGGAACTCCCAGCGCATTTCCGTCGAACGGCACTTATCCTCCTCGCCCATCTGTATTGAAATTAGCTGTGCCAATTCCTATCCACACGGGTTTAACACATTCGACGAGTAGAGAGACACAAAGAAGGACGTTTTGAGATCCGTCTGACTTCTTCATTAAACTCGAGACGTCTCTCCTCTTTCATGATACGATCGTTTGTTACGTATATTCAATGAAAAGTATAGTATAGTATGTAAAGGTATTTTTCTGGGAATCTATTATTTTCTTCCTCTTTTAAGATTTTCTTTTTCTCATTTCATTCTCCTACGTTTCATAGTATGCATACGTGTACATATATGTCATCCTGGTTCCTTTTCGCGTTACGCAAGTATCTCTCGTATGCACACAAGGTCGCGTGCGAACGGATCCGCGCAAGGATCGTATGTAGAAATCGTTTCGCGTTTATGGCGACGACTCTTATATGCACGAATACGTGAGCCTATTAAAGAAAGAGCACACTGGCACGACGACGGTGACGACGCGTGCTGCGAACAGCGTACGAGAGAGGAAAAACGCATCGAAACTTTTCCACCGGATCCATTTTCTCACCGTGACCCATATTATATTATTTTCCTCTCGCGAATGATTTTGCGAGAGAAAGAGAAAGAGAGGTCACGTAGAGAGTCGGGAGAGTTCGATCGTGAGAGGGTTTCGAAAGATTCCGAGGCGGATTAAACCAATTTTTTTTTCTCTCTCGACCTTTTTTATATGCGGAGAGGATGGTCAATGTAAGTCCAATATAATTCCATAAATATTAATGCGAGCTGTTGTTTCTTGAAATTCCCACGCGATCCACCATCTTTCGTATAGAATTCTATCTTACCTCGCGTTACTTCCCTCTCGTACTACTTGTAGCTTCTTTTATTTATTACAAAAATTGAGAATGGTGTTTCACGAGGAGCGTGACCAATAATAAAAACATTTCCGATATCGTTCCGAATAATTAAACCTTCGTTAGCTCGTTTAGCACCCACGAAACGATTACATTTATCACGAACGTAGCGCAATAATATTTAACGATAATTTAACCCCCTCCCAGTTCGTACCTCGAAATGTCAAGCAAGCAACCCGCTATACGGGGGTAAATCTCGATAAAAGAGATTTGATGTTCGCAGCGTGCGTGCGTGCGGGAGCGTGGGCACCCGGACACGTGCGACATAAAAATAATATCGTTATACTCTCAAGCATACCACTCTCGATAATACTCGATACGTGTATCGACCTACGCGGGCGTTAATGCGATTAATATGAATATCGATGATGGCGATGATGATAATGACGATGACGATGGACGGACATTGTGCAGGCGCGTTGCGGATACGGCACGAGGTGCCAATGGCGGTGTATACACGAGCTACTTGTGGAGAACCTTTGGAAAGGACGAAGCATCCTTGAAATTTCATTCCAGTCGTTCCACTGACATTTTCCAATAGATATATTTTTACTGCACGTCGCGTACGGGAAAAAGAGAAGGTGTTGCTCATATGCACGAAGAGAAAATAGGGAGTTTTCCTTTTTAACCCTAGATAATTAAACGTTCGTTAAAATGACGAAATTAATATGTTAAGACAGAGTGCATTGGTTATAAGTGATTCAATGTAATATATTTAAACGTGACCCTTTTTTTATTTCACGTGTCATATGTTTTTCTTGTTAAATACAAAAACTAATTATATTCGTGTTTTTAATTGACATCGTCGGTTTTCTCGCAGGGCAGTTTAGTTATCTAGGGTTTATCTTTAGTTACCTATCTCTAAGGCCTCGGGATAAAATAAAATACAGGGAGAGAAGGGGTTAAAAAAACATGGCCGCTTACGTGCGCTTCTAAAATACATTTCGAGGATCCGATACTAATTATTAGCTGCGTCATCGGTGCTAATTATAGGAGCACGATGGTCTCTCCTATTTATCGACCGACTAAGGTGCGCAGTATCATTTATTTACGTTATATATAAGACTGTATGTATATATTACACATATGTACTTATGTATATAAATGCACGAAGATACCACCCATACGCGTATATTTATATTTCTCATAGTGTTCACCGAAAAGAACCAATTACGTGCCGCCCACGATGACGGGTAGAAAAAACTGACGTCGCAGGTATTTCCCTGGGCGAAAGGGACAATTGCGTGCTCCTTCATTTTTCCGCCTTTTCCTTTTAATTTCGTCGTCGTCGTCGTCGTCGCCGGCGTGGTGTAGAGGTAAATCGTTTAGAAAAACGTAATTGACGTAGATACGTATACACACGCAGGCACACCGACACAGACACACTTTTATGCTTCTTTTCTACCTTAGAAACACACAAGAGATCATTATTCTTTGTTTTCTGTGTCACGTAAAAATAACGTGGGCTCCCGCTACGGCAGCTTTATACCGGAAAATTCTCGGGAAGATAGAAGGATATGGATAAAAGATCCAAAAGGATTCTTTTGGGGTTACGCGTATCAGCGGATCTCGCATGTGTGCCCTGGTTACTATAAAAGCGGTTTAAGTTATATATATATTTTTTTTCAAGATATTTAGAACTCGTATGTTTTATGCACTCTTTCATTGTTTAACAAAATGTTTTACATTTTTAGCCTAGACCACTTTCATAATAACTGAACTATAGATATGTATGCACGAACTACGTACATACACGCTTGAAAAGTCCGAAAGGAATTCGTCCTACTTGCCGACTCAAAGTCTCCCGTTTGCTATAAAAAAGAAAATGCCCTCTATCCTGTTTGCCTGAGTGCACGTAGAAATTGGTTTTCTCTCTCTCCTCTCTCTCTCTCTCTCTCTCTCTCTCTCTTTCTCCATCCCCAAACCCTCATCGACTTCGATCGGTTATCGAGTTTGTCCTTGCAGCGTGTGTGCGAGAGAGAAAGAGAGATAGTAAATGCAGTCTCGAACGAGGAGCATCATCCGTCGTCCAATGCCGCGGTGGCTCGTGGAAAAGCTGCATTCTATGAATGGAGCCGAGCGCCGGATCAGTCGACACAAGCAAGGACGACTAATTATAGCGGTAGTATCTCTCGGCTTCGTTTTCTATGTACGTTAACCGTCTACGCTTGGGTACTCTCTCTATGTGTCCAAAAAAAGAGACGAAATTGGAAATTTTCTGATTTCGAGAGTACGAGTGAAATCATTCGGGGAAAATATGTTACGTTTAGTCTGGGAAGCCGTTTGATCGATTAATGGTCTATGAATAGATATTAGAATTCCTTATGATTTTCAAGGAATCGTGACGCTAAAAAGAAAGAAAAAAAACTACTGGAAATCCATATTTTCTGAAGAAAGACGGTAACTCTGGATTTATTTTCAATAACATCGATTCAATATCATTATCTGCATTCGCTATTGTATAGTACATATCCACGATCGATATCACACGAGTTAATCTCTGATTAGTAAGTAGATTACATTGTGCATCGTAATACAACGATTCAAGTATCATCGTTGACGTATCGATTGCGTATCGATCGCGACGTGACGATTCGGTATGCGTGGTGGATTAAACAAGGCTGACAGGAAGTTACCGCGAGAGTTTGAATGCGTGTCGCGATGAATGACGGCTGGTTGTTTCGAAAATTGCATCCATACAAAGCGAGAAAATTGACGAAGAGAGAAAGAGAGAGACTGGAAAAATTCGGATTTAAGGATAGAACGCAAATTGACAACGCGCTGGTGCTATTAATAGACTCACGCTCGTAGGAAGATGCATTAAACTTCGCCCTGAATGGCCACATCAGAGTTTAGCGTTGATTAGGACTAAAAAGAGAGCGTGGGAGACGGCGAGGAAATTGCATACGCTTGTGGAGCGACTTAAAGGAGACAAAAATCAACGACGCGTCTCCCAGTTGGTAATTAATTAACCGGTGACTCAGTGTTAATTACTAACATACACTATACGATCGCGGTCGTATATTACGAAGGAATTAACGTTAAAAATCATTTATATATTATATATCTTTATTATCTTCTACATCTAATGAATGCATCATTATAAGCGTACATTTCACCGAGCAGTTTGTCTCGTAACAATCGTGTATATAATATGTATATAATAATAGGACAAATATTATACTAAGAGTAAAGTAGTTCGTGTATAAGAATAAATCTACATCGAGTAATAGAATTTATCAAAAAACGTTGAATGCATATGTGTACGTGTAATACAAAATGTTATGCGTCGCGATACTGATTAAAGTTTGTTCAAAATTCGTAATAGTGAAATTGCAAAGGAAGCAAAATGTGGTCAAAACGAAAAGAACCGAAAATAAAGAAAATTCGTAAGCCTCTATGAGAGTTGAAATTACGAACGCAAATCACTGTTGTTATAAGTGTGTTCCAGTTCGCGTACGCATATTATTCTTCGATATTATATTACTGTGATAACGTAAACGTGAAGCGTTAAAAATATTTCTCGAGATTCTCCTTCAGTTTGCTAGGATCTACGTTTGGTCCGTGACGTTCGACAACTTTGCCTTCCTTATCGACAATGAACTTTGTGAAGTTCCACTTGATGAAGTTGCCGAAGGTACCACCCTGCTCCTTCTTCAAATATTTCCACAGAGGGTGTGCGTTATCGCCGTTTACGTCGATCTTCTCGAAAAGGTCGAATTTCACCTACGATAAAAGATAATTATTCGCGGTCCACATTAACGATCATTTTTTTCTTATCTTAACGTCCTCGATCGATTACCTTGTGTTGATCGGCGAAAGTGCAAATGTCTTCGCTGCCACCGGGCTCCTGACTATTAAACTGATTACACGGGAAAGCCAGAATACGTAGACCTGCAAAAGAACGATAATGATCGAACGGTCTTGGGAATCGCTGATTATTTCTTTGAAACAACGGGCCCGTTGGAGTAATTTCAGAGACACGCTCGCACGCCTGGTAATTCGAGCAATCGATTTTACGCGCATACGTTCTGTGTGTTCATATACATGCGTGCACTATAAATACGCTTGTCATAAAGAAAGAAGAAGCCCGAGCTTGCGAGCGTTCGATGAAAACACGTTGCGGAAGGAAGCAGCGTATATGTACAGGACTTTAATGGTCGTCGCTCTCGAAAGTTCGGTTTACCGTGCCGCTTAAACTGATTTGTGTGTTGGAAACTTTCGCTCACTGACCTTTGGATTCGGCGTACTCATCGTAGAGTTCATTCAGTTCCTTGTAGTTCGTCGGGGTGAGTCCGCACTTCGAGGCCACGTTTACGATCAGGCATACGTGACCCTTGTATCTGAATGGAGGAAAACCAAGATAAGACGAAATTTCAAATGTTGTATTTTTATCAAAAATTTTATCGAAAGACACTTACTTGGAGAGGGGAATCTCATCTCCTTTAATCGATTTTGCCGTGAAATCGTATATCGACTTGGCCGATTTATAATCCTGATTTTCACTCATGTTTGTCGTAGCTGAAACCGAGAAGAAAAAATGTTAATTTTTCTTAAAGCTTCACCTTCGCGATTTTTCCAAATCGACTTTTTTATATTGCGTATCATCAAAGCTTCTTGCGTTAATCTCTTCGTTTTAAGTGGTATCAAAGGTAAAACGATTAATGGGACACGTGTTGCTGGATTAAAGCGAAATAAACACACGAGTACACCACCAAGATTATCGTATTTTCTCCGCTGAATAAACTGCGCTGATTTCTTTCATTTTTTTCTTTTTTTTCAGAATCTTTCCGTGAATTTACATTCATTATTTTTTTTCTTGGCAGGGGGTGTGACGGATAAAAGCGTAATCGCGTTCATGGAATATGCACGAACGTGGACTTTAAATCGATTAAAAGAAAACGGTGAAAAAGCATCGTTATTCTCGTGCTCCTCTCACCCTGATACTGTTCTTTTAAAAAAATTGCACGTGTGAACTGGACTACGTTGAACCTACCTTGAAATTATTTGGGACACTATTTTTTACTTTACTATGAAAAATATATAAAAACTACGGTTTAATTTAGACATTATGATAGCACTCTGTGTATCATCAATTGTTATGATTTTTAAAAACACAAATCAACTCTGATTTTTGTCATTAAAAAGTGGGTGCGTTAAATTACGTGCCTGTTATAGATCGAACGAGAAGTGGGATCGTCCCCTGTAGCAGTGCGAATTTTTTTAACGCACGCATATTCCAAGGTGCTTTATTCGTAAGTGCTTAATTCTGCCCCTGAAATTTGTAGTGCAAACATTCATCAATGTAGCATTATTATTCGTAATTATTATTAACGACAATGTCATTGGCAAAACGTGCATTTACCAATTAAACGAATTAAATTATCGTAATAAATACTGATTGGCCAGATTCGTGAAATTTCGTTAATATTAATTCTTTCCATTTTTTTTAAAGACCTTATATACTTTTCTATAAAAGAAGCTGACTCATGGACGGAGTCACTTGCGCTCGCAACAGGATCTCCACATCCGCCTTTTTAAAATATCGATGTAACGATAGGCGAGATACTTTCGGTAAGATAACGCGAAGCGCATCACAGATTCCTTTGCTAGTTAGTATATAATTCAAATATTTTCACAGACGATCTTAAGTTCTACGAGGATAGCACGGGGATATAGTCGCCGAGAAGTGAACATTTTATCGTTTATCGCATCGTATAAATCGGATTATCACGATGACTATCATTCATCGTAAGATAACTACACGAAATTTTTGCATTCCACGTGTTTGAATCTTTACAGATTTGAATCTGTATCAATCTCCTTTCTTTCCAAAATCTCAGCATTTATTAAGACAAAACAGTTTTAAATTACAAAGGAGCACAAAGTTTGAAAAATAAGTATCAAAATGCGTTTCTACGTAACGTCATTGTACCATTTTTTTCTTGCCGTAATATATTCGTAAAAAGTAATGAAAAGTATGTTAAAAAATTTCAAAGTTCCCGTATGCAAAAATTCGCCATCGTATGTGCATGGACTTGGAACTTGTTTGTGCGAATGTCGGCGGTCGTGTAAAACGATACACTGACTAATAATAAAAAAAAACCATTTCGCGTTCGTCGGTATCGCGAAATCATATCGACCGCGCTTTTCTGAGCGTGCGATTACACCGCGACGCCATCTGGCCGGCGAACGAGTGAACTACAATGGCCTTCATTATCGTACATCGAAGCCGGTTATTTTAGCACTTATTTTCTCGTGCCATTTCTCCTTTATCCATTGCCACGTTGATTAGTATTATCGCCGATAGCATTAATTGGAAGGAGCACTTAGTATTTTCGATGTAAAATAGATCTTACCGAAAATATCCCAATGGTAGAACGAAACGGCAATCAGAATGCACACAAGAAGACTGTCGCGCAACAACGAAGGATACCACATCGACTCTGCTCTCGTACTGACGAAACCGGTGCGCAACTGTCGTATAAAGACTACGATGACGAGGCGGGAGTAGCAGGGAATCCGTTAGAATAGCTGCGCGCGACGCTTATTTTCTCATTGACAGTAACGTACTCGTAATTTAATTTTTAAATATTTATTTGCAAAATTAAGAGCAAAATTATACACAAATTATAAATTTGTCAAAATTACAATATCATTTATTCAACGATCGACAAAAAATTTATTTCGTCGCTAACTTATCTTACAACAATCTTTTTCGACTATCTAATCTAATTTTTATCATACGAGCTTCTCGAGATTAGAATTCTATTTTATGCCACATAATATACCAAAAAATTTCTGTCCACGTAAAAATACGGACTCATCTTCTTTGGACATCGCTATGTTAATATTATATTAGTTAAAATAGCCCAAGCGATGTTATTTATCTTCCTCCAAGGCGATAAGAATTGCATCGACGTCCTCTCTCGTCGTATGAGAAACGACGCATATTTTGTACTTGGAATGCTACCAATATAGTTTTTTTCTTAAATATTTCATTCACGCCAGGATACTTATGTCATAAGACATCACGTACGACTGCGGCATGATAAAGCAAGTTTCTTCGAATGACCGGTGTCATAGCTGTCGCGACGTCGACAAAATCGATCGTAAGAAACTAGAATTTTTATTCTTCGACTATTTAAATTTAGATGGTTATTAGGTAATTACTACAAAATTGTATCTAAACATCGATTTAGAAACTTGTTCTTTACATACGTGTTTTTTTCTTTTTCACGGCTTAACCTTATATTTATAGCACGTTCGATCGAAAGTACGCGACACCCAACAGGTGTAAACCGTGAGAAAGTAAAACATAGAAACATATTGTGAACCTTGGCTAGTGATATTACATCAAGGATCATCGAGTTACGAAGCAACGTTATTAGGTGTCCAAGAATGTGACACGAGTCGCATCAGATTCTTCCGTGTGATACATCCTTGTTTATGTCGGCTACGAAATAGTCTTTTATTACTTCAGACAAGTTTATTTTTTTCTTTTTAACTTTGATGATAATACTTATCATAAAGTATGTAAGAAGTTGCGAATTTCGATACGAGGTGGCACGACGTTATAAATCCAGGGCGCTGAGTACCTCGGTACGGCCCTGCAATTTTTCGAACGCATCATTCCCACTAAAAAGAGTTGCATACTTTGAAGAAGACTGTTTCTTCGATTTCTTACAGAAAGTATAGGAAAGTCTAACCATTAAAGAAACTTCGTATTTTATTTTTCAGTACTTTGGTCCCATGGAAGGTATTTAGGCACGAATTAAATCAAGTTCATCCGATCAGTTCCGGGCTGCAAGCAATGGCATTGAAATCGACGATAGACCTTACGTGCAACGACTACATTTCCAATTTCGAATTTGACGTTTTCACGAGGTAAATACAAACTTATTCGATACGAATTTCCGTAAATTATTCATTCATTGAGTCAATTTTATTTAAATGTAAAGGTTATTTCAACCCTGGTCGACGCTTCTGCGTAATTGGAAAATTTTAGCCGTCGCACATCCCGGCTACGTAGCCTTCCTCACGTACGACGAAGTGAAGGCACGCTTGCAAAAATATTGCATCACCAAACCCGGCAGTTATGTTTTTCGATTAAGTTGCACGAGGTTAGGGCAATGGGCGATCGGCTATGTTACATCGGACGGAGATATTCTTCAGACCATACCGCACAACAAGAGTCTCTGTCAAGCGCTTTTAGACGGTTACCGGGAAGGCTTGTAAGTATTTATTAAAAGATTCGCAAAAATCTGTGTACACGCGTATCTACATGTTACGTTAACGAATTCTTCTTTCAGCTATTTATATCCAGACGGGCGTAATATAAATCCAGACTTAACGTGGGCAGTACAGCCGACACCGGAGGAGCACATAAAAGTGACAGCCGAACAATACGAATTATATTGCGAGATGGGTAGCACATTCCAATTGTGTAAGATTTGCGCGGAGCACGATAAGGATGTAAGGATAGAGCCTTGCGGTCATTTACTTTGTACGCCGTGTCTCACAGCTTGGCAGGTAGCAGTATTTTATATTTTACATTTTGTATATACGCATAAGCGATTAATAATGCATATATGCAATATCGAGAAATGTGTTGTTCTAAATTTAAATGATCTCACAGGATTCGGAAGGGCAGGGTTGCCCATTTTGTCGAGCGGAGATCAAGGGTACCGAACAAATCGTAGTGGATCCATTTGATCCTCGAAGAACGCATCGACCCGGAGCACATTCAGCATCAGCGAACAACGCATCGACCCCCACGCGGGATCTCGACCCCGACACCGAGGTATCCGACTAGGAGTAGCACCTACCCCTCCTTATTAAATGTGCTCTGTGTATAACAATCTCCCAACACAGTAAGCCTCACTTTTAAGGATGCCTGATGATGCATTTCATGATCTCGAGTTAATAGCTCTCACGGTTCCTCTCGGATTGACCGTGATAGCCATTACTATTGTCTGTATCTCGTCAAAGGGTGATTAACTTGTCTCGGAAATGATTAGGCAGGTAAAATCGAAGGCACACCTCGACCAATTGTATCGAATGGTAGAACCAAAAAATGGGACCAATTTTTTTCCAATCTCGATAATACTTTCCCGTGAGTCATATCATTTTTCTTTTGCACACACGTGTATATGTAGTAGAAACATATCTCCAAAGCGATCGATCGCATTCGTTTGCCTGACCAGAAAGCAACTCCGGGAATATTTTCATCCGATCGATCTCTTTGGAGATCCACTTATCGATCGTCGAGTGCGAATGCGTGCATTTCTTGCGGAGTGCGCCGTTTTACCCGTACTAACATTTTTTATTTTATTTTATTTTTTTTTTTTACTGTTCGAACACTTGTATCCCGAAAGAGTTTGAGAAAACTTAAGGCAGATTTTGTTTGTCGAGTCTCCCTGGACGAGCCCTCTCCCAAGGTAGGTTGCTTTTTCTGCATTTCATTAGGAAGCTGTACCGTTCAAAGCTTATTGTACAATCCACTTGTTCTTGTTTCATTGCCACATCGCTAGCGCGAAGACTAGAGGGAAAAAATGGGGAGAGTGTAAAAATTGATCGATCTTCTTTCCGACAAATGTATAATTTGCACTTTTGTGCTATCGCGTAAGGACCGTATCGTGTTCCAATTTTGCTTTAATAATTAAATCTGACACTAACGACTTTTCTCATTTCTTCCTCGTGTTACCCTTCGTCATTTAAAGGCAGTCACTTCAATCATTTAATTGTGAAAGATGGCTGCTGCTCTTTCCAGGGCTTGCCAGACCATTCAAAAAGTTGCGATTAAGCTTTCTGAGACGTGTAATTCGTTGCATTACAGTTTTTTTACGATCGTTACGAGCGTAACCAGTGAAAGTGGAAATTTATTAAAAATATAGATTCGGAGAGGAGAGGCCTTGGGTCACGCTAATTAACTTATTATCATATCTTAACGATATCTTACTACACGACGTATATGTATAACGAATCGATCACGAAAAATGCGATTATGCCTATCACAGTATTCTGTATGGTTAAGGATCGAGCTTTAAATGGTGGTTCGTGAAATTCTACGAACGTAAGAGCATAGTTATATATATATATATAAATATATATATATATTGATCGATGCAGAATGAAAAATGCATCAAGCAATAAACTAATTGCTATCTAGCTAATATGTCAACGACTGTGCGTCTTTGTGTAATCTATTAGAACCTATTGTGTACCTGTTGGTGATAGAAACAGTGTGTAATTACCGTGTAACGTCTTCAGCGAAGATATCTTTCAGCGAATAATTTTACCTTCTTACTTTAAAATATTTATTATTTATTTCGCAAGGTATCGGAAGGTTTTTACACCGGTGGTCGTAATAGGCACTATACATTGATCCAAATGCTATGGTATATAAGTACTTTATAATCAATTGGTTCGTACGTGCGGATTGATACGAATTAGAAAACTAATAATAGTCGAATTATTTACCGAAATGTTCGAAAGTGGCCCGTAAACGTTTTTAAACAAATAATCACGCTATTAGAAATTCGAAAAGTATACGAGTCGGCCGATATTCCTAATCGCACGGGACAATAATGAAAAATATATACGCACCTAATGTGTCAACGTGTAGCCGTTAGTGTTATTTGTACAATTAACAGTGCTGCTAATCGTTAGCTCTTAGGTCCGTATTGCGTCGCGTGTCAAGCGGCTGATCGTGGGTTTTTTTTTTTTTTTAATGGAATTCAATGGAATATTATTTTTTAGCGTATGTCTCCTTTTCTATTCATTGTAAAAATATTAGGGCTCTGAGAAGTAACGTCCTTTTTTTTAAATAAAATAATGTTATCACGATACCAAAGAGGACTTTTGCACATTGTATACATACACACACACACACACATATATCTATATATATATTTATATTTTTTTGTACATATCCCTTTTGCTGGATTTTTAGTTTCATTCTTGGCAGACTAAGGATCGGTGTGTCTCCCAGCAAGAGGGAAAAAAAGCCTCGAATTGTCAAATCCGAAGGTGTTACTACTTTGTATCGTTCGCATGAAAAATTTATCTTTATTTCATAACGTTATCTACTGGGTCCATTGCTCTCTGCCCGCTGCATGATCGAACTAATCGGTAATGTACATACCTGAGAGAAGGAGATGTCGATAACGAACACGAACACGGAGGTAAGTCCACCATATCTCGCATTATGGCAGTCCGCTTATGCGCTTTGTAATTATGCTCGTGCCGATTGTAACGTTTTTACACGCTCTCATCTTGTACGCGACGAAGATGCATTTTTTAACCACTCCTACTTGGCTTTCTCTTTTTTTTTTTTTTTTTT
>JAIFRP010000031.1:58624-85245 GCA_032403825.1 Odynerus spinipes
TCTCGATATATTATATATATATATATATATACTTAAGAAATCGAAAATTCATCGTTGTATCCCGCGGAAACGAAGAAAGTTGCACCGCACGTGCACGCGCAAATACGTTTAACGTATTTTATCAAATGTGATACTTATGTTTGATATGCGTACCGCAAATACGCAGACCCTGACTGTGCTGTCGTATCCTATCGATATATACAATAATAATAAAAAAACAGGAAGTTATATTTAAATAAATAATAGCTAGTTTTTAAGTATCATTCGTTCATTCATAATGGGATTAGTATAAAAAGTGACTCCAGAGATATAAGCCGTTATCGATCCTTATTATTATGTAGTTGCACAACTAGCCGAATATAGTCACGTACTAACGTCAGTAACATATTTTTTTCTATGTTACTAATCGTACTGATCCCGTCGTTAATCTAATACACGTTACGCCTCGAAAGATATCAAAAAGTCACTTTACAACTGATTGACGATCGTAAAAAGCACACATCGGAAGTAATTGCGAAATACTATTGGATTGTTATGAACATTTTATCGTCGTTTTAACGATAACTTTGAAATAAATTTCCTATCTAAGCCGAAATTCGTTAGCAGACCATAGTTAATTATTTTTTTAGTTGTATCTTCGTTTGTTATCGTAAACCATCGAGAGTCGAAGTATTGTTAAAAGAATCGATAAGATCGTCGTAACAATTTGATATTGATCCGCGCGTGTAAATGACGAACTTTGTAACATAAAGTGTATTTTAATAACATTGCGCTCGCGAACCTCTATTTTCTACGTGCAATGAAATGACGTTATTAACTGAACGGTAACTTTGTCAAATGCACCATGTCATACTTTTGTTGGAGGAGGACTATAACAAATTTTAATATTTATTTGTACCATTGGGATCAGCAAGGTGATAAAAAAGGAATAGTTTAAATCCACGGTAAAGCTGTTGTTATCTTATAGCATTAATATTAAAATATTAGTATAGTGCATGTTCCAATGCCTCCACAATCCATCATTTTAAATCTATACTAATTAATACCAAAATTCCGCATAGATTACATTTTAATCTAAAATATGAACTGAGTATGTGTCAAACTCTTTATGTAGATTATATACGACATTAAGAAATTTTATTATGTCTGCACATCTAATCCTAAGCTTTGCCAATAAAGATTTTAATCGCAAAAAAAAATCTGATGCAAATATTAAATTCGATAAGCGATCAAAGACATGTGCATAATGTATAATTACGTATGTATGAAATATTATGCAGTGTACGTATATCTCCTTGAAGATATTCAAAAGTGACTTAGCACATTTCACAAAGTTATCTTTCAATTAATGTTGCTCAAAACTACAAGCAATGTATTTGAATTTTACATTTTGATTTAAATGTGATACATCTGGATGTAGGTGCTTAAAAATATCTTTGTAATTATAGGAGCTTGTCCTACATCGTTCTACATTTATATGTTCACTACGTACCGATTATAAATTATGTCGCTTAAAATTATAAGTAATGGCACAATGTGTATAAAACTAGTATGCTTTCTCCAACCAAGTTTCTACGATACTGGGATACGAAAAGTGCTTTTACTATCGCAAAGAAATTATTTACATCAAAGGAAAATTGTGTTCCACTCTTATACCCTTTTAAGCCATAAGAATCTACCTCGCGATTATACCAAAGATACATCATGACTATTTAAAACGAATGGAAGTAACTTATTGGATATTATCTACAAAATGAATCTAATTCTCCATGTGTAATGTATTTTCCAAGAAAAAAAGTAAATCGGCACTATCCATTTGTTTATTTCATAAAAACTACATAACATTTGGAAGCAATCTTTAAAATGAACGTCTTTACATATCGCACGATAATATTGAATGTTGGAAGCAAATTTGATCCTGGTCTTTAAATTATACATCCTTATAGATACATTCGGTAAGTTTAGCTGTCCTATTTTTCTATATTGTATATCTCTCTCGCTGTATTATGTATTGCATCGGCAAAGCATAAGATTTTATGATTCATGAAGTAGTATTTTCATTTATTCCTTTTCTGTCACACGCTAGCGTAAAAATAATCGATTGGTGCAATATCTAGTATAGAGTGTAGATATTTTTCTTGATTTAATTATTTACTGTATAAATTGTTTTACATCTTTCTTGAAATAAAATGACATACCGTTTATAAGATCATGTACTATCTATTTTTAGGGTTCATTTAGGTATACCCTATTAAAGATATTAAGTGAAAAATAATTTAAATGTTAATTAACAACAATATTTTTATTGTAAAATATAAATTTGTACAAAATCTATCTTAATACGTTTAAGTCGATAACATTCGTCTTGAAGAGAATTCTTCTTGCATTTTTTCATACCTTTGTATCTCTTCATTACTAACAGATGGAACAAGATTTTTAATTGCTTCCATAAAATCTGATAGCTCAACAGTTACATTGTGACTAGATTGTTCATGAATATTTGTACTATCTTGTACATTATTAATATTATTAAGAGTTCTACGAGCAGCATTGAGCCAAGCATTGGAGCAAACAGAATATAAATCAGCACCAGTAAGATTGGGGGGTAAATGCATTAAAAATTGTACCAGTTCTTCCCCATTATTTAAAAATGTAAATTTGCGTGTCAATGCTTTCAAAACACTAAGTTGAGAATCAGAATTTGAATGAATTCCAACATATAATAATTTATCAAATCTACCAGGTCGAAGTAAAGCTGGATCAATCAGATCCGGCCTGTTTGTAGCACCTATGATAAAAATATTGCTTGCTTCCTCAAGACCATCCATCTCTGCTAATAACTGAGAAACAACACGATCCATAACACCACCACTGTCTCCACTTCTACCACGATTAGGAGCCAGTGAATCTAACTCGTCAAAAAATATTATACACGGTGCTGCAGCTCTTGCTCTTTCAAACACTACAGGAACAATTAAGAATAATAATTAAAACTGATTACGTAAGATTTGATTAGTGTATAGATTTGTATACCTTGTCTAACATTTTTTTCACTTTGTCCAACATACATATTTAAGACTTCAGGACCTTTAATAGATAAAAAATGAAGTTGATATTCCGTTGCCACTGCCTTAGCAAGAAGGGTCTTTCCTGTTCCAGGTGGACCATATAACAATATGCCAGATTGTCCAAAGCCAAAAGAACTTAATAAGGGTAAGCGAATTCTACGAATAATCTCATGTTTTAAATCTGCTAATCCACCTACATCATCCCAGTATACTTTTGGCACGCGTGGCATTCCTTTATAATCTGTGTTTATTGATTGTACATACTCTAAGAAAGGATCCAATAATTTAAAAATGTTCCCATTAAATAAACTAAAAAAATAAGTGCTATAAAATAAAATTACTAAAATAATGTTACCATAAGCTTTAACAAAGTCATCCTTTGCCAACGTTATAGGATATTCAGAATATTGACCCTTATTTTTGCAATGTATTTTTATAGTATGCAATGTCAAAGTTATTAAATCCTTGTATTGAAAATCTGAACACATATCTGCTATGTTTAATAAATCTGCATCACATTTTACTCTTTGACATGCTAATTGCCATTTTATAATATCCATTTTTTGGTTACGATCTAAACTCTCTAAAGTAATTGTCTCTGTAAAAACTCTATATAATTCTCCAGGAATTTCAGACCCATCTGAAGTAGCTACTATTATGATAGGATAATTGAAACTTTTGCTATAAAGGCCATTGATTTCTTTTGTAAAAGCAGATATAATTCTTTCATCTTTTTGTCCTTCAAATGTTTTACCAAATACCTGAATATTATTCAAACAAAGTATACATGGAGCAGATTTCTGGGCATTGTGTAGCAAAATACGTAATTTAGCCTCGGTCTGTGCCGATGTTAAAGCTTGAATTTCTGCAAAATCTATACTTAATAAATGTAAACCCATCATCTCTGAAGTAATTTGTACTATTTCATGAATTCCTGAGCCTGGTAAGCCCACCAGTAGAAACACAGGTTTTATAGGTAACTGAATATCTATGAAGAAAAAACATAATCTAAAATATTATAAAAAAATAAGTATATGTAACAAATTATAATAGTACAATTCTCACCAGATTTTATAAATGGCAAAATACAATCCTTCAAAGAACTTGAAGATGCTACCAATGATGATGGATAAATTTCAAGGAAATAATTATAGTCTGAATCTTTATCGGCTAATAGCAATAGTAATTGCTCTGGTAACAAATAACTTGCTTTACAAGGAATGTAACTATGTATATTACTTTCTTGTATAAGTGTTGTCTCTCCTTGTACAATAAAAGAACTTCTATTATTTACACAATTTCCACTATTGTCATGTTTTTGGCTGATAGTCTTAAAATACATTGTAGATGGTATTGGAGTGATACAATATGTATGATCCTGAGCATATTCCTTTACATCAATACTAAATATATCATTCCATCTCAAAAAGCGAGGCTCAGCAAAATAATTTTGTAGTAACTCATCTATTAAGCTTGTTGAACAGTCATAGGGATTAGAGATCAAGGATACTTTTACCTCAGTAGCAAAGTTAATAATATTATCAGACACGGGCACTACAAAAATTCAAATTCAAATTTTTAGTAACTTAGAAATTACGTATATTAAGACAAGTCACACTTACTCAGGAAAAGTTTGTCATCCAACTCTGTACGATGGAATAGATTCTCTAAATTGTATCGCATGGTTTCAGAAATATATATTACATTTTGTACAGTATTTTTAAAAGGAACAACTAATACTTTGTATTTCTTAAGAGATGATTTACAGCATATATAAAACCAACTTGGCAACGATACATCGATCTCATCTATATTTATTAATACACATGTATAAGGATCAATGTAATCTTTTTCACATTCATTACACTTATTCGCCAAATGTTTCAAAGCTTTATCGGATAGTGTATGGCATTTAAATTTTTGCTCCATTAACCTTTTAAATTTAAAGCACATGTAATATAAAGAGATATAACTGAGCACGTAATAAACATTTTGTCTCATATATGTTTGAATCAATGATCGCAAAAAGATAACATAAAATGAGCAAGAATACATTATATATATATATATACCCTAAAAGCCAGCTTTAAAATAAATGACAGGTATCAAACTACTTGATTTGAAAGTAAACGAAGAAGCGACGAGAAAAAATGATAACTTTCAAATAAGATTCGCGACAACTATATACATATGTATACATAAAAGTGCACAGTCAATAAGTTCAATAGGAAAAAAATCGATGTTTTATATTTATTATCAATAACATGCGATCCCCGTAATATCCCTACAGTACAGAGAAAGCATGAGCCGCCCAATAATAAAGAATCACGTTCCCATTGGTCAAATTTTCACGTATGACATCCCGCAATGGTGATCTTGAGAACCACTGACATACCATTCTTGGACCAATGGGCACCAATTCTCTGTGTTGCTATAGTAACACATGTAGATCGAGAAGTTGTGGGACCGAAAACGAGGTCCCCTTGTAACAGCTGTACTTGCTCCTACTGTTGGTAATTTTTTATAGTGATTCGTGTGGAGATCGCATTAAACGCAGCTAGGCTGCTTTCGTGCGTTACTTATCGATTCTACCACACAAGTACTGTCTCGTGAGAACGCATTTTGGCGACAGTGTCGCTTTACTTTGAGATCGTTTGAAAGTGCACCGTAGCAGAAGACACCGAAAACCGTTGGTGGTTTGATATGGTTTGATAGTCGTTAAGCACAGACCTAACCTTACATAGTCTATCCTGATAGCGTCCTTATTGCAATTTTCGGAGTGAGTTTACTTCGAATTTAAATCACGCGTGTAACAATAGGAATATTATGCCCGATTGTGGTAAGTGAAGAAGCTTATTCGTCTATTATAAATATTGTAGGTTCATCTTTAAATCTCTACTCGATATATGTCGTTGTTTGTGTCACGGGTTTGGATAACTGTTATAACATTCCAATTTTGAAAATTATCGTTACAATGTAAGGATAGCTGCATTTTCTTTTGTCTCTCTTTGTTTTCGTTTGTACGATTCCTCAAAGGATATTCATGAATGTTCCGAGCGCGTGAGGCATTTAAATGCCTTTCGTATTATTACGTTTTCATATTATTAACATCGCACTGTAGTAACTTTCTATTTATTTATATTACTTTTGAAGATCAACTCAAGTGTTACAGTGTTTTTGCTTCAGAGTATAAAGTGAAAGAAATATATTATTAAGCAAGGAATGGATCCTGCAACAGTCATTGCTCTTTGCAAGGAGAATATTCAACCACTTCGTTATGGACGAAATGCTGCTCAGTTAGGAACTGCATTAAGGGCACAGGAAGATGCGGATGTGCAACAATTACTTCTTCAAGAGAGACAGTATGTTGTTTTGTGTTACATTTGATTAATAATTAGAGAGATGTTAAAAGAGAAATATTATTTCAGAATGTATGAAGATGCGATTAGAAATTATGAAGGAGATGATCCTTTAGAGAATTGGTATGATTATATACTGTGGATGGAACAAAGTTATCCAAAGAGTGGACATGAATCACACATTGGAAAATTATTACAGCGATGTTTAGCAACATTTGAAAAAGAAACAAAGTATTATCAGGATCAAAGATATATACGTCTTTGGATTAATTATGTAAGTTATTTCTTTAAATAGCGAATGAATTATTAAATTGAATACTACATTTAAAATTGTATTTGTAGATAAGCATGCAAAAGAATCCCTTGGAATTATATCAACTTTTACATAATAATGGGATTGGAACCATGGTAGCGGATATATATAGAGCATGGGCCTTTGAATTAGAACAAGTTGAGGATTATAAACAAGCGGATGAAGTTTATATGATAGGTTTAAGAGCTCGAGCAGAACCATTGGACGAACTAGATTATGCACACAAGTAAGAATTACAAGAATTAAAATATACTTTTTCGTAAAATACATCACTGTAATTGATTTAGTAATAATTTCAATTAATTCTGGTGATTTCATTGTTTGTAGAAATTTTCAGTTAGCAGTAGCTCGTAAAACACTTGGACGCATGGATGACAGATGTGAAGTATCAGTATTTGAACAAAGACAAGCTTTCAGTTCATTAAAAGCAATTAAAGCTGGGAAAAAGGTCAGCAGTGTAAGAACGGGACATCGTGTGCGTGAATATTATCCTGGCAGCATACCTCAGGTTACATCTGGGATGCAGAGTGCAAGATCAAGTTCTCGAGTACAGATATATCAGGTAAAAATATTATCATAACTGTGACTTATATATTATAATTAAAAGTGTTGATTTATTATATAAAAATGATATGTCATATGATAAAACATTAGGATGATGTACCTGGAGAGATGAAAGGAGCAAGTATATTAGATCACGTACCTGTAGAAGATATGATGCACAAAGAAAATACAATTAAACCTGGTCCATGGAACAACGGAAATAAAAGATGTACTTTACTAACATCTAATCTGAAAACTGCTTTCAAAGGTGTCAGCAAATTGTAGTAAATCGTATATTTATATTGACTGATCATCTAAATGCTGTATTATTTTTAGTTCATGAAGATCAAGCAGATGATAATGACTTTGAGAAAGTAAGGTTATTTCCAAGTCATACACCATTTTTTGATGGTAGCAAATATCCTGAACATATGATGATACCTGTATATGTACCAGATCGACCAAATCCAAATGTTATATTAAAACCACATTATCCCAAAGATATAGTTTATGCCAATAATATGGATTTAAGTTTGGAGGAAATCAGGGCTCAGCGTTATCTTTTAAAAAGGTTTCTTTTTACTAAAAAGTATTTTTTTATTATTTAATTTTATATGGAAATTTTAACATCAGTATTTTTAACAGGCATAGCCAAGATATGCAGAAAAAGTATTCTGATTCGACCATAGATGACAAATGCTCTAGAAATGTTGATTTACATAGCCTGCAAAAAGGTATAGAACCTCAGAATCACAGTATTACATTGCAAGAATTACAGCATCAGAGACAGGAGTATGCACAACAAAAAATGGTACAACGACACCAAAATCTTGAACTTCACAGAAGAGAAGTTGAACATTTAGAAATGGAAAGACATAGAATTCAAATTGAACAGCAAGAACTACATAGACAACGATACGAAATTGACAAGCAAGTATTAGAAAATCAAAGGCACGAAGCAAAACAACAAGAATTGAAAAGATTGGAGGCTGAAAGATTAGAAGTCGAAAGGATAGAGGCTGAAAGAATGGAAGCTGAAAGACTTGAGGCACAGAGGATCGAAGCTGAAAGACTCGAGGCACAGAGGATCGAAGCTGAAAGACTCGAGGTACAGAGGATCGAAGCTGAAAGACTCGAGGTACAGAGGATCGAAGCTGAAAGACTCGAAGCACAGAGGATCGAAGCCGAAAGAATTGAAGCTGAAAGAATAGAAGCTGAAAGGATAGAGGCTGAAAGAATTGAAGCTGAAAGGATTGAAGCTCAAAGAATGGAAGCCGAATTAAATACACAAAGAAAATTACAGTCAAGTTACTTGCATCCACATCATGCATCATCCTTATCAGCAGATAATGAAGAACATTTATTTGGGCAAAGTCTTACAGTAAATACAAAGGAAGCTATATCAGTGGTACAAGAACTATGGCATTCCCCAAGTGCTCCACCTGTTACACCACGCTTTCGTAATCCTATAGCGCCGCGAATGACAGATTCTAGAGCAAAGTTATCTTTTGACATACACATGGATAGTTCTATGACACAGCATGCAATGTCTAGTAAACATCATCAAGGATATAGCGTACAACCTTATAATGATCAAGAAAATCATCAAAGTTATCATAGCCCTCACCAAAATTATGCTACTCCAACACAACACACACCATATGGAAATCACGCAATACAAAATACGTACCATTACCAAATGCAGGTATGATAAACATAATTATCCTTAATTGTTAATCTGTGTAACAGAAAAAAATTGTTACAAAAAAAAATATTTGTTCTAGCATCATGATCAGCAAGTACAGCAGCTGTCACATCACCCTCATCATCAATTGATGCAACCACACCAACAAACACACTCGTTACATCATCAATCCATTACACCGTCTCAACATCTTCAATCACATGCACAACTACAGCACCATCATTCACATGTACATCATCATTCACCACATAATCAGCACTTACAGCATCAACAACATCAACAACATCATACGCATCATCATATGCAGCAAATACAGCATCCTGCCTTTGGCAACATGTTATCAAATGATATTGGATATCAGCAATATCCATCCTCCTTGGAACCAACACTTCTACAACCAAATTCAGAACCTCAAAAATCATTACATTATCCACCGTACAGCGAATCCAATATCGAGGCAAACAAACCTTATAGAATGCCTCCTGAACTACCATACATCAAATCACCAGGCATGAATCGTAGAGATTTAAAATATTTGGAAAATGCTGAGAATAAAGAAAATGCCATTGTTGTTGACTACAATGGCCCACTTGAGGAAAACATGCCACCAAAGTCAGCAGAAGAGAATAACTTGTATACAGATGATGCACTTGGTATAGCACCATTATCTGGATCTAATGACACCTGCTATACTGAAGTATGTAATGCTCTATTGAGCAGCTCAACTCCTATAATCAATCATTTTAGACAATTGAATAGATCAAAGGATGCACCACAATATCCAAATCAAAATATTCAACATCAAATGTATGTATTTCTTTTGTATCCTTAAAATAATTAATTTACTTAATCAAATTATAAAATTAATATTTAACAACTTCATGTTTTAAACAGAATGCCAGATATACATAATGGTAATGCAGATGAAAAATTAAGTATCATAATGGAGTCAACTAGGGAATATGTTTCAAGTAGTTCAGCCAGCAGTGGTGATAGAAGAACGGCTGCATCTGGTTTTACATTAACAAGGGAAGAAATGAGCCCGATCATAGAATCAGAATTAAGTTAGTATCAAGTGTTAGTTTTACGTATTAGTATTAGATATTCTATCAAAATGTTCATTAAAATTATTACTTTTTTTTGGGATGATATAGAGCAAGCAACCAATGATTCTACAATACCCTCCAGTCAACTATACGAACAGAAAATGCATGCTCAAATTCAAGCTGTACATGCTCAAAGTCCACGTACGGTACAACGAAATGTGGATCAAATAACGTCAGAAATAAAGAATAATTGTGACTTACGAAAATCTATCAATTTTAAACTTAGCAGTGAAACAGACAATCAGGAGAAAGCTGATACTATGGATTGTGAAGAGCATGAACCAATGGAAGAGGTGGAAGAAGAAACTTTCCAACTTCCTTCTGGAGATATAAATCCTTTTGATAAGAATTTAATTGCTGGTCTCTTGAAGAAAATTAAATTTCCACAACCACATCATGCAGAAGGATATGTGAGAATAAATACTAACTTAAACAAGTTTGTGCCTTCTACTATGATTACGCTTGGTTAGTAAATAATTGATTGTTAAAGAACTATGTATTTACATTATAATTAAGACTTTTTCTAAACCATATTCATTTTTTTTTTTTTTTTTTTTTTTTTNNNTCAGAAGCGTATAATTTGGAAAAGTGCCTTGGTAAAGGAATGTATGGAACAGTTTTTAAAGCAATCAATATGCAGACAGGTCAGACTGTTGCTTTAAAAACCCAAAAACCTGCATGGGTTTGGGAATATTATATTGTCAGAGAAATAAAAGCCCGCCTTACTAATCCACATATGGTATGGTATTAGATTTATTATTTTTATTAAATTATATTCTTTCCATCTTTTTAATTGTAACGTTTCAATTACAGCTTCGAGGGTTTATGGATGTTTCAATAGCTTATGTAGCTAATAATGGCAGTGTACTAGTTTCAGAATTTTCAAAGTTTGGAACATTATTAGCAGTAACTAATACAGTTAAAATGGCGACTGGAAAACCATTAATAGAAGCACTTGCTATTTTCTTTACTATTGAAATGCTTCAAATTGTCGAACATTTACATAAATGCCAAATTATACATGGTGACATTAAACCAGATAATTTCTTATTAATGCGATTGTAAGTATTTTCTTAAACTTCATTTCAAGTTCGCTTTAATAATTATTAGACAATATTACATATATTTTTTCTTTTGCTTTTCATAGGCCAACAGAGGATGTAAGGCCAACAATACAGTTAATAGATTTTGGTTGTAGTATAGATATGAGTTTGTTACCAGAAAAAACGACGTTTACTCATGTCATAAAAACAGAAGAATTTACATGCATTGAAATGCAAACGGGCAGGCCTTGGACGTATCAGACAGATTTATATTGTTTAGCGGCGACAAGTCATTGTTTGTTATTTGGTAATTATATGAGAGTTTCAAACGTTGGTGATCATTGGTTTATTAATTCAAAGTTGCCAAGGTGAGATTATTTAATTTTAATAAACCTTAGAAAGATATCGAACGTTTGTGGGCGAAAATAAAATACTCTTTACTTATATACAGGTATGCAAAGAAAGCTGCTTGGGAACCATTCTTTACAGAATTATTGAACATTGAATCTTGCGAAAAATTACCTGATTTGTGTAGATTACGAAACATAATGGAGGAAGCTTTACCACCGGTGCCAGAATTGCAATCAAAGTTTAGAATTTTATCTAATATACTCAACAAACGATAACGCTTACTTAATTTGCTACATCAGATGCTATGGCCCAATGTGTGCACACATTTAGTAAAGAACCAACGTTTAATAAGAAAAATTAATATTATTGTGCTATTTATTGTAAAAGTTACTATTACAGTGATATATGTACTTCACAGTTATGGTACATGAAATGCACTTTATGGCCTGCTTTGTGGAGGCTTTATTGATTTATATTGCTTGCACATAATCAATGATATTAGAAGTGAATTTGATTCTCTCAATATTTCCGAAATATCAATCTCTCCCTTGGAGTTCTCTGTATTACATTATTCATGGATGTCTTTCAAAGTACCTCGTGTCATAGTACCTGGATGTTAATGTTTGTCACGCGAAGAGTGTAAAAGCAGAATCGTATTATAAGATTAAGCAAAGAAAGACAAGAATTTCGTTGAAGATATTGATAGTACAATATACGTGTGATAAATGCAGGTACTTTAAACTTTAAGGACATGCAACTGCAAATGTAAAAAGTTATCTCATGGTATAGTTGCATTCCATATACTCTTTACTTAGATAACTAATGTATATGTAATATTTATAATATATAGGTTTAAAACATATTTTTGTTTCAAATCTATTTTTGTTTATGTCAACAATTTTTTCTATGAAAATTATAGAACATCAAATATTTAGTTGCCACCGGCACTTTGTTTCTTTTTAAACAAATATATATAATTACATCCGCTATATGATATATGCCTGTTAAACGATCGTTCAATTAAAGCATGCATTTTTAGATTTTTCAGATATACCATTTCTATGTAAATTTAATTACGTAAAACAAGACGATAACGTAAGACACATTTCGATTATATTGCATCAATTTTGAAATATCCTTACCATACGTCGAAGACCTTCTATTTTGAATGTGTGCAGGCTTATTCACTGGTATCCACTAAACAGGCCTTTACATAATAGATTTTTTAATATAGAATAAATATATAAGTAAGAATATATTAACAGATATGACAGGTTTGTGTTCAAATAATCCCATTTTAAATTTTATAAAATAAACAAGAGCAATAAGCTGCCGAATATTTAAATGATAATATAAATTATATATATATATATATTACTCTAAGATATAAATAGGTAACAATCGGCAGCCTATTGCTCTTAATTGTGAGATTACAATATATGCCTTATTTTATTTTAACGATGCAACATGTGTTTACAAATCAGATAATATTAAAATTTATGTTAAATATATTCACGCCAGAGGTACTGTAAAATATATTCAATTAAATATGATTAAAATCATACGCATCGTCGCAAATTAACTCTATCTAATCTGTTTCCGTTCGTCCACGGTTCTACTCTATTAAAAATTGGGCACAGTTTGCATCTCTAGATACTTATTTCTGCTACATTTTCTGAATAAATTTCTTTAGGAATGTAGTCACTGTGAAATGATAACATAGAATCGTAGATACATTTGTAATATAGATTAATCATTTCTTTTCACACTTTATTGCTATTTTAAAAATGGATTTACTTCAAATATACGTACTATCGAACAATTGAACAAAATCTTATCGATGATATTTCCTATCTCTTTTAGCGAATAATTTTGTCAACGTTATTAACATGTTGTAAAATTTAAAAAAATATATTCAAATTTTTGATGCTACGAACATACGGGAATTAAGCGTCGCGCGAAATTCAAAATTGCGCATCTTGCGAATTGAAATGAAAAGTTTAATCGACAGAATGTCGGTGCATTTTTATAATCGATAATAATTGTGTTTGCGGTGTGTCTCTACGCAGATTAGTCGGATTACCCTGCACTTGATACACACACGCGCATATATGTATGTAAATATACGCGCATTAATGACACTGTTAACGTGGCGTAGATTCAACGATACGGACGAAGAGAATAGTTGTTTGTAGTAGTAGTGGGCTGAGGAGGAAATGCTAAAAGAAGAAGGGAGGACAGGGGGCCCAGATAAAGCGGTTGACCCTCGCCCCTTCAATGACCCGCGAGATATCGTTAGACTGAAAATCACTGACGTATGTACCAGTCGAATGTGTGTTCGTCGACCAGCGAGAGCAAGCCATGCTGCGGAGCATCGTCTTGCAAAGATTTCGAAACGGATAAATAGGCGATGCTACTCGAGGCAACGCGTTGTTAAAAAGTTCAATTCACCGAGAAGGGACAATTAGTTTCACGGAAGAAATCGCACGCGGACTTTGTTAACATTTTAAACATGCGATCTCTTCAAAGATTTTTCTTTATCGCTTGTTTTCTTCTATTTTCTAATGCCGAAGATGGAAAGCCCGATGGTGAGTCATTTTCTTTTAATTCGACATTGATAACATTTGATTTCTGATATCGTACGATTTTATTTCTAAGTTTTGAAGTTCACGTTTATTTTCTCGATTAATTATACTTGGAAAGTATATTTGAAATAAAAGAAATTTTTCAATTTTGCAGCCAAAGAAGCGCAACAAATCGCCGCAGGGGAGAAACGTCTTGGAGATCACATTCGAGCGATCTTGAAACATTATCAGCAATATGATCCTGTGGGACTACCCGGTGCGCCAATACCGGATCCTATGCCAGTACCGGATATGAAGCATTCCTTTTCCATGTACACCATGAACTTCAAGCAAATCAACGTGCACGGACTTTCGAAATTTCGCATAGAGCATATACAATCGGAATTGGCATTGATGCAGGTGACGAAACAAAATTATTCCTCCTTGTTTAAAAATCGACTCTTTCGGAATTAACCATTTTATTATATTTTTTAAAGGTCTCAGCCGCTTTAAGTATCACAAGACTCGACATTCGCGGATTATACACTTTGTCGTCGTGGCTCTCGAGATCAGCCGGCAATTTTACTGTTGTATTAACTGGAGTAAACGTTCAAGGTATCGCCAGATTAGAAGTGGGAGCCGATGGTAAATTACAAGCACAGAACATCGACATGGATTTGACTTTCGAGAACATCGACATGGATTTCAAGAATTTGGGCTTCCTGGGCTCTGTTTTTCAAGGTGTGATCAACTCCGTAGGCACGTTTATATTCGACAGTATTAAACCTTTTATACTGAAGGAAGTGAACACCAATATGAGGTAAATTACTCAAAGATATTAAGATTCGTTTCTTAATTAAATATTTTATTAATTAGTCTACAAATTTAGGGGCGAGGTGAACAAACAGATATCGCAACTGCCACAGTATTTCCCGAATTCGATATCACCCTTCGACATGGCAGTCGCCGAAGGTCGCAGACAAGTTTCGCAAATGGGTTACGATCCATTTAGGGTAAAGGATTACAGTCAAAGCGTTGGTATATTTACGGTAACATCTTCGCATACCTGGATCACTGGTTTGTCCAGCTTCTATCGCATGGGTAACATCACGCTCACTATGCAAAATGGGACCGTAAGTTAGAGTCAAAGATTTTTTCAATAAAAAGTGAGGATATAATAACACTATTATTTTACTTCTATCAACGAAGGTATACGCGGTTCTGGATGTTGGCACGCAAGAGATCGAGGGAAGAACGCATTGGGAAGTAAGCGTAATTGGTGGCGTCCTGTCCAGGGCTGGTACAGTGTCCTTCACCGTTCAATACTTTAGGGTCCAAGTGAATCTAAGCCAGCCGCTCGACACGCGTAAACGGCCAACTTTGGAGGAACTCGATCTAGAATTAGGTAACATTCAGGCGCGAGTACACGGCGCCGGTACTCTCGATTACGTGACGGAAGCCAGCATTAACATACTGCCAAATCTTTTGAGGTACACATCCGAATGCATTTTCTCTTATATTACTTATTGATTATAGATCTATAGATCACGTTGTAGGCGTAATTTCGTAGATTGAAAAATGTTCTTTTTTATTTTATTTCGGCATTTCTTTTTTTTTTTAATTCAATTTTTTGTTAATTGTTATTTTATATTTACGAAGATATCAAATAATGGATGCCATCGAGGGACCACTCACGAGACGAATACAAGAGGAACTCAATAAAGTAGACGTCGAGAAACTAATTAACGAGAAAATACCGGAAATAGAGGAACAAGCCAGGATGATGCAGGGATTATCACCCTCAGATGAGATCATTTTAGAAGATCCTGTGCCAGCGCACGTGCCAGAAGATCTAACACCGTTTTCCGAAAGCGAGGAGGAACGGGGACCTTCGTAAGCGTCAGTAAAAAAAGAGAAATAGGAAAATAAACATCTTAAAAGAAACGCCGAAGCTTTGATCTTTGCGAGAAAAAAGAACTTGTCGATATTTCAAGATTAATAGTATAAATCCTGTCTCCGATCAGTGTGTGGCTTCCTGCCAAACAGACAACTATATCTATCGGCGCGCGTCTATGTAACAGGTACGGGAAACGATAAAAATAAATGCGTGCAAGTGATTCGAATTACGAATTACCCGAGAATGTGACGTAATACAACTCTCCATTTGTAGATAAATTATACGAAACGTAGAAGTTACGTAAGAGTGCCAAACTTGGAAAGACATTGTCAATAAAAATTTGAATTTGCAAAAAATTTCTCTCTCGTCGCGTTCTTCGCATCTTAGGATAGGAAAAAGAAAAGGAAATTCAGAACACAAGAGATGTTTTCTTACGTAAGAATCATTTATTGAAAAACTAAGAAAAGTGAAAATGTCATCGAAATCGCAATTATATACATATGTGCGCATGTGTTATATTAAAAGTAGCAAAGTCTTTTTAATACTTTTTCTAAGAGCAGTCTGTTAAATGTGTTGTTAAAGTACTTTATCATGCACCGATATTTTTTACGATGATCTTGGAACGGACTATTCATTATTATCTGTATAATACATCCGCACAATAATAATATAAAATTAACGAATGAAAAAGAATCGAAACACAATATTAAGAATATATATAACATAATCGAATAGTAACGCTTCATAAAACGAATAACAACATCGAGGAACCTTCGTCTTTGTCTTTTCGAGACGCAAAAGAATATTGGTAACACAATTTACAATTAGGTACAACAATCTTAGAATATGCTCTTGTATAACGAGCACTTTGGACATACACTACGTAAACTATTAAAAATACATACAAAGTACCGCGAAGATTCGAATACCCACGAGTTTTTGAATAAACCTTTCTCTAGTCGAAACCTATATTTTAACATTATATTATCCAAAGTTCAAAACTTAATCAGATGATAACACGAAGGTACAAAAGCAAATCTTTAACGCGCGATTTACTTATGTACAATACCTATATAGAAGTAGTACAAAAATATACAGGCTTATTCAAAAAGTGAATCATCATCGGTATACCAAAATTAGAACCAGTTACGTGTGATATTAGAGTACTCCGCTAGTACCTGATATATTAAACGCTAGAGAGGGAAAATGAAATGAGCGAAGATTCTAATGAGATGCGAATTTAAGCTTTGATAGCTGGTGCGTTGCGGCGTTCAATCGGAACGATTCTCTCGCCTGGAGCTGGCAACGCGAGTTTCGGGGCCGTGATGGTGAGAATACCATCGGACGATAAGCTCGGCTTAACGTGTCCGATATCGTAGCCCTGTGGAAGCTCGTATCGACGCACGAAGTTCCTCGAGATGTACCCATGCTGATCTTTCTTCTCTTCGTGTTTTCCTTCGACCGTGATGTATTTATTATCGGTCTTAACGGTGATCTCTTCCGGTGCAAATTGTTGCACGTCGACGACAACTTTGAACTTATCCTGGTCCTGTTCAACGTTCGCCCCACCTCCTACTTGTTGCTCCAGCGACTTGATCACGTCGCGCCAAGGATGGAAAACCTCTCTGAACGATGGGAACGATGGAGGCTTGAAAAATTCGTCTCTCGTCGATAATTGTTGGAAATGTTCTTCCAATTCACGGTGGTATCGGTCTACGTCGTCCCACCAGTTGCGGAAGAGGCTGCTTGGTACCAGAGACATTTTTACAGATTTTGTATTTGCTTTTCCTGTTAAGAAACAAAATATCAATCAATTGCAATGATTGCGTGGATTTTAAGATAGAATTTTATTTAAAAAAACCGGCGAGAAAAAAGAATGAAAAAAGTAGGATAAATACGTTTAATTTGTTTGACCGGTTCTTCAGTGTAATATCACTTCACGTATATGAAACAATTACCACACCTAATGGAGATAAGCAATTACGTGTTCGTTGAAAAGCAACGTAGTAATTACGTTCCGAACGTGCAACGTTTAATTATTCGATTAAAAGCATTGATAGCCGGTGGTAACTTGTAAAATCGATTTCAATTATAACAAGCGAATACGTATAGCGATACCTACGTTGTTACGACGTAATACGTACAGACAAATAACGACGTAATAACGTTTCGAACTATCCGCACTTGCAAAAATGTCATTTAAAAAAAACAGTCAGTACGTCGCAATAAAGAATGATTTCTATTTTCTTTTTTCTATTTAATCATAGTTATGAAAATGAATCAAGAACTATTCATTTTTCACGAAAAATATGAATATTTGATTGGTCGACGCAAAACGATACGAAAAATTCGACCAATGAGAGAGCGAGATGCAGATAGTTCCGAAATCCCGTGTAAAACTCGACGAATCGGTAAAAAAATATCGCAACAGAAGAAAGACGTTACCTTCAAACGTTTGAACACTATTCTGCACTCTCACGACGATTCACTCGCGAATACTGCGCTTTGAGATAAAAAGCACTGCTCGTAGCTCGAAGTTGACTGATCACTTTTCGAACTTCAACTGACTACGGCGCACTCCGCTCACCGGCTTTATATTTGCGATGGCGGTCTTTTCGAGAGATTTCGAGAAGCTCATGCGCGAACTCTGGAATGATCTGCATTGGTCCTGCAACAACGGATTTATTACGGTAATCACCCTAATGTATGCCTTATAAAATTTGCAATTAAATATTCCGCGTTTAATTTATGCATTCGTCGCGAAATTTGAATTTTTCATCATTGTACTCGCCAATGTGTCTAGGTTCGTTATAGAATAAGTTCTAGCTCGTATAATCATTAAATTTGATGTATATTTCATTTAAGTATAGTTTTGAAGCTATTACTATTCCGTGATACATTGTATAAGCATGTATGATTAAGATTTTCCCGATCACTGTGCCTCATAATTTGTAATATTTTTAGTGAGACGGTTCATATCAAATACCTTTGAGACAGATTCATTTTAAGAAAGTTAGAGACGGGAATACATCCTTGGTAAATATGAAATATCTGGAAAAGAATTTTAGGATAAAAGAAATTGATGAAACAGCTGAAAAAATAATAATATATTTAAATATATTGACAGGGGTGCAAGATGCATTTGATTCATCCCTGACACGATTCTTCCGCTGCTCCACCTCTCGGTCACTAGCGTTTGTCAGCTTTAAACTCCCCACTCACTGTCACGTGGGTTATATTTGTATCATTCTATGAAGATCTGTTGTGCTGCGCATAGTAACGAAGATACTTCTCGTTCCTTCGAACGTCATGCCGACGTATGTACATAAAAATTCTGGCGGGGCCACGAAATGTTACCTTCTATTTCCACTTTGCAATATCGGACAAGTTTTTTTTTTTTATTTTGTTTATTGCATAAAATATTTTTCAGGCAAAATAACAGGACGAACTCGATATTCGATATTTATAGTAACATCAACGATACCTTACATTGTTTTACAAGATGTACTACATACATGCATATGGATATCGCACGAACGATATGGAAGTCGATAATTGTTATCGATGTGCGACAAAGCATTTATTCATTCCGTTGACCTTTTTGAATTTAATTACAAAAATATGCAAAAGAAATGCAACTTTTATCGACGACTGTATTTGTATCGTGCGAGAATAAAATACTACTTTTATTTGCAGTCGGCTGTCCATGCATTTTATAGGTTATTTTTTTTTGGCTTTGGTAAATGAGACCACAATGTATGTATATTTTTTTAGAACTTTCTGGAAAAAGTCTACTACTGAGACATCTTAGGTTCGAACAACGTTTAAAAAATCGTGAGATGCGCTTTAATCATTATTACGAAGTGGAGGTATTAGTTCATTTGTAATTCAAAATAAAATTCCATAAAAGGATTGTCAGCTGTTCCTGAATAGGGCGACACAAGGCAGTTAAATACATGATAATCAAGTATCGCGTAATAATGCATACTCATTATGGTACTTATATGGATTAGTGCATTATGATCATTCGTTATTTAATATCCTTTTTTATTTAATTTCTTTTGATAAATGTTATAATTCTGCTAAAATCTTTTTTTTTTTTTAAAAGTAAAGGATCGTAAAAAGTCTGCGCTATATAGTAAAAAATTACTAATTATTAAAAACTATGCAAATGTCTATAAAGGAATCAAAAGGAAACTTGTTTTTACAATCAGTTTCCTGTAGGCGGTAAATTTAAAATTGCAACCTTGGGCGCACCTTCGTACACGAGATTGACCAAACTTGTTTAATCACTCGCATGAATCTTATCTAATCATAAAATGCCGAAGCACTTTTTGATACATAGAATAAACGTACGCTCAGACTGCATTTTGGTAGGTTCTTATTGTACAGGCAATGGTCAATGCAGTTTGAGTCACTCTTGAGGCACAATATTGAAACGTATTTTTATTCTTTTCATTCTTAGCGCTATTTTATTTTCATTGCAAAGATATAAACACAGTCATCGACAAAAACTGCGGGTTTGGCCATCCTCCAGAAATGCATGCTCGAATTAAAACAAATCAAATCTCGTGGTCGTCAGAAGCGCCATCTAGATGGAAGATAGCACGAGCTTTATCGAAGATTCGCGAAGTTTATCGAACACTTTAGGAGGGAAAATTTGAACGAAGTATCATATTTTCTTCTTCTTCACAGCATATAATGTAAGTTTAGAAAACAATTATTTCTAATTTTCTATCGATTTATAATTATTGCATTTAAATATTTCATAAAATTATATTACTATAATTTTATAGACACGGAATGTAATCGTATCTCTAAAGTTCTAACGCTAGTACAATTTTGGAAATAACTATTTTACAAATTTACAGCAAAATATTTTACATCGTTAAAAGTATAGTAGAAATTGGAACTGTTATACTATAGAGTCTTCTATTTTACACTATTTTTAATCACAGTACTATTTTTCGAGAGCATTAAACTATTGTTAAAAATGGAGATAAAATATGCTAACCAAGATTGCCTAACATTAGTATTTCCCAAAAGAAATATACGAGGTAGATTTTTTCCGCAAGATTTTACATTAATATTTACAAATTAATTTTTTCACTAGGAGAGTGAATTAATAGGGTACAACACTTTGTACGGATTTAGTATCCCCCTCGGATCCATAGTTAATTTAAGTTGCCGCATCAGTTCAATTTCTGACGGAGTTCTACTAAGATGAAGATATTTTGTCTTTTTAAATCCTATACCATGTTCAGCGCTTACACTTCCACGAAGTTCAGAGATGTATTCAAAAATAAATGGTTCTAGTTGCGAAGCTATGTCTTCATAGTACTTTGGTATCGACACTTGGATGTGAATATTGCCATCCCCTGGAAAAGTAATCATAAAATTAATTTTATTTGTATATAATTATTACGACAATAATATTTTTATATCATACCTATATGTCCGTAGCCGCTTATCCTGACGATACGTGGATCACGTAAACGTTCCCGCAGTACTTCGACCACTTTATAAAAATATGGAAGAGGTAAAGAAACATCATATTTGAAAACGTAACCCTCGTGTAGAACACCTTCGCTAATTCTCTCCCTGAGTGACCATATATTCTGTAAGAAAAATGTTAAGTATCCAATATAGTGTAATAACAAATCATATTTTTATATTCTTTAAAGATTGTCACGTAAATCCATTATCAGTAATCAAAGTTCATAAACCTCACCGTATCTGTTCGAAGTCACACAGTTTATAAACGAGCTACGCTTAAAGCCGTTGATATCGAATCGAGAATATAAAGATATTTTTTATTAATTTAATCGTAACTAAATATTCACCCTTATTTTAGTGATGTCAGACGTAAGAGTACCGTCCTGCACGATATTATCTTCCATAACTTTTTCGACGAAAGCAGTGAGCTTTTCCTCGTCGTGAGCCATATGACTACCGGAAGTCTCGATCAGCACATAAAAATCATGATCGCGTCCATCACTCGTCGCCAAAGGATTCTGAAGACCCAAATTCCGCGTGGAAACCTCGATCGACAGTCTGTCCATCATTTCGCACGAGGACAGTATCTCCGCTAATTCCTTCTTCGCGAGATGATAAGTCTTCAATACGTTGTCGAAGCTGTTCAGTCCTAAAGAAAATGAAGCAAGAAAAGGTGTGACCCGCTTTTCATTTTACGTTGATCAATTTGCAAATCAATATTAGCTCGAATTAATTTTAGCCGTTCTATTCTATCGTAACAAAGCTAATTCGAAGATCACTTGACCTTTTGCACGTTGCTCGTTTATATTAAGATCAAACCGCGAACGTAGATAATTCATTTTAACGACGACCGCAATGTACGTAGGTACGATTGTATTTTTACCAACCTTGACTTACGATATATAATTATCGCGGAGACGTTCGATCGATAAGATTTTAAAGATCAAAGTATTAGACTTTAGATCGATAATTGAAATCAATGTGAAGACACGTGAAAAGAATGACTCGATGTTTATCAGCTCGGTTCGCACAATGGCGCCGCTCAAGAATTATCGTATTTGCCTGAGTTTGCGGTCGAGGTTAATATCTTACCGAGGAATGCGACATTAACAGCCTTTGGAAGGGGCGGACATTGTATGGCGACTTTCGTGACGACACCTAAAGTTCCTTCGGAGCCGATAAACAAATGCTTTAAATGATAGCCAGTATTATTTTTCTTCAGGTCACTCAGGCAGTCTACCACGTCGCCATTAGCTTTTACCTGAAATATAACATAGCTGTCGATGCAAATAATTCTTGATATAAGTTTTATTATTATTATTATTATTATTATTATTAATTATTATTTCAAACTTACAGCTTCTAGTCCAAGAACATTCCCATGCAGATTGCCATAACGAAGAAGTCTCAGTCCACCGGCATTAGTAGAAACATTCCCACCTATCAAACAACTTCCTTTCGCACCGAGATCCAACGGCATCATCAAACCAAAATTCGCCAAATGATTATCCAAATCCTCCAAAACGCAGCCAGCTTCGCACGTCAGTATGCCTAACGGTGAGAATAATGTTGATCAAAAATTTAACTAAAGAACGACACTCGTACTCCACGGACTTTGGTTTTTTTTATCACCGACCTGCCATTTCGTTCGTTTCGATAATTTTATTCATCAGCTTCATAGATAACACGATTTCATCGAAAACCGGCGTGCTACCACCTACTAAACCGGTATTACCACTCTGTGGACACACGGCTAGACGATTTTCATTGCAATATCGCAATATCGCGGATACCTCCTCGGTTCTCTTCGGCTTCAGAACGAGTCTACTTTTGCCTGCAATCAAAGAGGATAATTAATTCGTTTTCCGATACCTCGGATATGACAGAAATAGCTCCATCGTATATGTGGCGTATATACGACTTACGAATGAAAAATATAAGCGTAAGAAATAATTCATCCCAAAGGGGAGACGAAATTGATTGGATTATCTATTAAATCGAACGAGCAGACGAAAGGAATTATTTTAAAAAATAGATCGGCAAAAGAATCGATTGACATAAGAACGTGTGACGTCTACATACCTCGTACCGTTTTCGCAAAATCGATATTATAACCATCGCATTCTTCAGGATCGGTTATTATTCTATTTGCATCGAGCAATCCTTCGAAAAAATTCACGTGCTCGTCGGTGATCGTAGAATATGGACCACGTTGCGTCTTGTATCTTATCGCGGTTAATTCCGGCTTCGCATTCGTCGATAAGTAACGTAAAATTCGATTGGGGTATCCTTGATGAACTTTCGACGCCCATAGTGTGCTGCATTTCTGCAATACGCCTCGTACTTGCATTTTCTGGAAGATCGGGTTATGTCGTTTGATCATTTTCCCATTTGTAACGCACGCGTGCTATCTTCGGTGTTCGTAGAGAAAACATTTATTCAAAAGCGGAGAGATGTGCATAGGGGAAAAAAATTGTAGCGTTAAAGAGAAATACGCGCTTCGATTTTAGTTACGTTAAAACCTCGTGCTTTTTTTGAGAGAGAGAGATTTGCATACACGCGAGATAGAGCCGAACGATATAAAATGTAACATGACGTTTGCGACGTGCGGGAGAAAAATGTTTGATTTCGGAATTATTATATTCTATATTCGTATAGTATAATACAGGGAATGCACAATAATTTGGACATGTAAAATATAATTAATGCAATAGGATCTTGTAATGATAGAGTCGCGATATTACCGACATCCAATTACCATGCCGCAGCATTGATAATCTAAATAAAGGAACACCGTGGATTACTGCTTAATGCCGCATCACTAAAACGTTATTAGCATGAGTTCACGGTTAGTCACGCGATCATTCGATAAAGCTACTTTTAACGAATTAAATATATATTCGTGTCGTACTTATTCCATTACTTAACGCATTATTATATTATTTGTATTATTTATTTATTTATTTGCTTATTTATTAGAATCATCTGCAAACATTCATACACATACATGTATGAGCGCGCAACCTTTCACCAGCCGGCGACACTCGATCTATTTCGAACACAATCTCCATACGGAAGATAACGTATCGATCTCCTTTTCAAACATCGATTCCTCACAAGCAACTGATCACCCGTGCGATCCATCGAAAACATCATCCTTCTTAAAGCTTCATCGATTTCGAAGGATTCAAAAATTAGCGCCAATTGCGAGGAGTTTTCGTAACCCTGCCCCCTACCCCCCTGACGTCGAGTGAACGAAGAAAAACAAAATGGCTACTGTGAGGGTACCAGCCGGTACTCGTCACGCAGCAAACTCGTTTCGTGGGACACTTGGACTCGAAGAAGAAAAAAAAAATAAAGAAAGGAGGAAAGAATGAGAAGGAGGATCGTACCGACGAAATAAATTTCTCGTCTATCTTGTCATTCTTATCCTTTCAAAAAGAAAGAAAGAAAGAGAGAGAGAGAGAGAGAGAGAGAGAGAGAGAGAGAGAGAATGCAAAAGGCGGATACAAGAGTAGGAGAGAGCCAGCTGGTAAGAGCCAATTATACGTCCCCCCTCTTCACCGCCGCCGCCGCCACCTCCTCCTCCTCCTTCTCCTCGGATCGCTTCCATTTTCTAGTCGTTAATTCGCGGCCCGATCGACGGACATCGGATATTATAATCTACATCTCCACCTCCTCCCCCACCCCTCGGACGCAGAAGCGCATAGGGTCTCGAGCGATACGCGCGTCAGTGTTACGATCCGCGAGCGGTGGGGAAATAAGGTCACCAACGGAGGGGGGAAACGTAACGATGTGCGAGCGAGTGTAAGAGAGAGATAGAGTGAAAGGGGACAATGGAGGGAAACCGAGAGAGATGGATGGACGGGTTGTCGTGCACGAAGGAGAGAGGCCGATCGACTATGCTGGACGAAGTGGGAAGGGAGCCAATCGTCGTAACGCCTCGTTCTTGTATGTATGCGTTACTGCTTTATGCACGCATACTCGTCCGGGTAATTTAATAACTCACCACGGTGCTGCTTGTCGGACGTGATGGTAGATTGCTTCAGGGGAGCCAGAGAGAGAGAGAGAGAGAGAGAGAGAGCGAGAAGGAGAGAAAGAGAAAGAGAGAGGGAGAAAGCAAAAGAGAAAGTAGGAGAATAAAGATGGTGTATGGGAGAGTAAGAGAGGGAAGATGCATACCATGTTAGAGACTGGCACGTGACGAGGAAGGGAAACGTGCCTGAGGGATAAAGATAGCGAGAGAGTGGAGACGAACACGGTGCGAGGGGGAGACCAATCGTCGCGACGGCAACGCGTATTGGTATGCAGCCAAGAGCAACGTGATCCTTTAGGGATTCATTTTATGTTACCACCACATAGAAAACTTGGATGGTGTGTAAGGAACGTTCTCTTCCATGATACGTGTGTGAGTTGCCGAAACTACACATACCCACACATACATACAGGAGTATCAAAGAGAGGGGACCACACACAGGACGAAACTCTCGTCGAGTTACACGTGTGTGTATGTATACGTAGACGCGCCTATGAGGTAGTGCACACGCATAGGAGTACACAGAGAAGAGATATTCGCGAATACGAGAAGATATAGCACCGTTTCCAGGGAGCAACGCATGCGCAAAGAGTCCATCGGTCTCCGAGCCAATTCCTCGGTGGCGGGTCGAATCATTAACTTGTTTCCCTGGCAACGTAGTCCGAACCGAACCATTGGCCACGGCATTCCCCCTACTTTTCTTAGCGAACGCTCTGTCGGTGGAATGGGAAACTACGAGCCTCGGACTCGGCTTCCTTCGGCTCCGCACGATATCGTTATATTCCTAAGCTCGATCGTAAGCGAGACTATAGCATCTCGTTTCACGGACACATCCGAAGCGAAACGCGAGCGCGCGCACGTATCTCTCACACGACGAACGAATATACGCACACACACACCACCGACGAGGCGTTCTTCGTGAAAGCGTGCTCGTAAAAGCGGGATTGGCGCGACCGCGACTTCTTCCTACCCTCCGCAGCGATGCGTCGAGCCTTGCGTCGAAATCCGAGACCGGTATCGGAAAGATGAACAATAAATCGATCGTATTTCGCCCTTTTCCAGTATTCTTCTATACTCTCTCTTGCGAGCGATACGAGGAATCTCGTATTTTCTTTATCGGGGAATTTTTTTTTTTTTTTT
>JAIFRP010000031.1:87563-136507 GCA_032403825.1 Odynerus spinipes
AGTGGCGGCTACGACAACGACAACGACAACGACGACGACACAACGGTGGCGGTTGTGCCTTCGCTGCTGCTGCTGCTGTGTGTTCGGAAAACGTGCATAGGTGTGACTGCGCAGTCGCCATGTGAGTACCTGACTGACGAGTATATCTCTTACGAACCCCATGGACGGCCGTCTACCTCGAGCCAACTTCGAGCTCGAACCTTTTCTCGTTGCGTTTTCGAACACCGGTTCCGAACACCTCGAGTTCCCGTCGCGCCTTCGCACAAGGACACAACTCGCGCACGAATCTTCGTCGCGCCGGTTCCGAACTCCTCGACTCGGCCGCGCGTCCCGCCCGTTCTTCGAACACGCTTTATTTTATAATCCAATATGTCCGTCGTCAGGGACGCTGTCTCCTTCTCTCGCTTACTCGAATCCTATCGCCGTTAGGGGCATTCTACCGTGTGTACAGGCTACATTTACGTTTCCAAGCATCATGGTAGACGTAGACGCTCTTTCTCTCTCTTTCTCTCTCTCTCTCTCGCTCGCTCGCTCTCTACAGAGAACCGCGTGCTGTGTTATTATCATTATTATCGTCGCCGCGCCGTTATTGGCATTATGGCGAGATCCATGTTGCGTGCGTTTGGCCGCCCCCTGGAGGCTTTGGTATCTCGCTTCTCCCCTTCCCAACTTCTCTCTCTCTTTTTCTCTTTCCTCGTCCCTTTCCTCTCTCTCGCTCTCTTCTTCCCGCTCTCCAACATTTCCGTCTAATCCCACGCTCTCTGCTCGCTCCCTCCTTTTTCTCCACGCCTTTCAATCGTGTTTCCCGCTCAATCTTTTCGTTTTGCGTCTCTCTCACTCTCCCCATCCTTCTTTGTATACGTTCTCTTTCCCCCTCTTTTTTCTCTGTCTCTCTCTCTCTCTCTCTCCCTCTCCCTTACTCTGTCTCCATCTCGTTTCCCCTTCTTTACTTCGTACCAACCTACCCTTTTTTTCCAGCGAGACTAATTATGGTGGTCTCTCGGACGGACGACATTTTGTTCTCTGAGTATCTCTCAAATGTTAAGATGGATCGCGTGCATTTTCATTGGATCGATATAGTACTCTTCTTATATTATAGGTAGATCCCTTCTTTACCGTGCGGAACAGAAACTTATTGCTCTCCTATATCCTTAACAACGTTTTCTATTGGTCTACTTTGGGAATGGTATCGTATTTCGCTACGAATAGCGCGTGGCAAATCCTGCACGAATACGTCGAAAGTGGAGAAATAGCTCGGTAGTAGCTCGTGTTCTTGAGAATTTCCTGCATTAATATGGTAATTTCAAGTGTGCACTCTTCAATTAATCCATCTGTAGAGTTTCGTGTTATTTTATGCAGCATACGTATTCGGATTGATACGCGCGAGGTACGGTGGTGGTTAGTTAGGGTATACATTTAAATTCAACCAATGAACGTCCTTGATTTAATGTCGAGCGGTTTTCGATACTCGTTTGTGTTTTGTAAATTGGTAGATTTTGATTGGTTAAGTAATTTTGGTATTCGTTAAAGAGTGACGAACTGATTCGTGGTATATTTTGTTGTTGTTCATGATTAGCATAATCATTGCCCAACGAAGGTTAAATTGGATATAAATATGTTAGGTTAGATTACCATTGCAATCATTTAAGACGACTGCTATTTGATTATATCTCTCGTTATAAATTCGATGATGCTTTCTATATCACGATTATCTTTCCCATCTTCACAAAAATATATATTTCTTTAATAAAATTATTTTATTCTTCTAATATCGACTTTATATTTGTATATTATCAATATCTCACTGCTGAAATAAATACACTTGAATCAGCTCTATTTTTAAACATTTACAAGACACATAATTTTCATAAATAATTTCTTATCAAACTAAAAATATTTGTATAATCAAACGTACAAATAAACCCAAGCTTTTTAAAGATATGAGTAAAAAAGAATGCTTTCTTATTAGAATACAAGATAGTATTGATCTCACATACATGATTTATAGATTTACTATATTATATTTTAGTAATCTAATAATTCTATAAAAATGTATTAATAAGCAATGGTAGAGTAAAGAACACTGACCTGTTTTTTTTCTTAAAGAAGTTTGAGAGCTTCCTACCTTATGATGCCTTCACTATATTCTATCAATATGTATTGTACATGTAGACTCCATGTGACACTGATCATGCTTAGAGCTGAAATCATATCACTAAGTCATATGTACTAAGGTTATGAATGCATATATATTGCATAACAAGGATGTTTGTCATAATATTGGATGACCTATTATAAATTAAATGACCCATAAAATAAGACAAACAATTTATATTAAAAGGTCACATGATTTTTTGAATAAATTATAAAAAGCAAATAATTACAGATTCCAAAATTCTCTATGAAATATATAAATGTAAAAAAGATCATACTATTTAGACGAATTTTACTTGGTGTACAAAAGGTTTTGAACCATATTACAAAAGTAATAAACTAAAAAATTTCGCTATAATAATATAAATATGGAATAGTTGTCACAGCCTTAGCACCGACGATCCCCGGGCCAGCAGCTACATCTTGAGTAATATCAAATGATGACTGCAACTCATGAGCTTCAACAACAGCAAAACGTTCAACAACAACAACAGCATGTTCAACAACAGCAACAACAAGTGCAGCAACAACAAGTTCAACAACAGGTGCAGCCACAGCAACAGCAAATTCAACCCCAAGTACAGGCACAGCAACAAATTCAGCAACAAGTTCAACCGCAACAGCAAATGCAAGTACAACAGCAAGTGCAGCAGCAGGTACAGCAGCAGGTACAGCAGCAAGTACAGCAGCAGCAGCAACAACAGCAGCAGCAGCAGCAACAGCAGCAGCAACAGCAGCAGCAGCAACAACAAAATAATGGACCACATAATGTGGTGCCTACACAAGTACAGGTTCAACCACAGGTAGCAGCAAGTATGCCTCAACAACAGGTATAAATAAAATAAATACGTAATAATGATTGTTTCAATTTTGGAATTTTTATAGTAAATTACTAACGGTGGAATAATTTATTAGTTACAGGGAGCAGTAGCCGTATCAATGCATCATCAACAGCAAGGTGTTGGTGGCGTGTCTATGGCATTGTCTGGTCAACAAGGTGCAACGACTATAACTACAATGGCTGCACACCCTCAGGCAGTTCAAGTTATTCAACAACCAATACAAAGTCAAGCATATCATTTGCAACAGCTTTACAATACTCAAGGAGCGCCGTTGCTAATGCCTGGAAACTTGGCTCTTCATCCTGCTGGAATAAATCCATCCTCGATTCAGGTATTAAATTTTAACTAAATTTAATATATAATTAATATAATTGTTTACTGGACATATTGACAAGGAGAATATCCATAGAATACTTTGCAGGTTACAACAGCTGGTAAGCCTTTTCAGTCTGCAGCTCAATTGACACCTCATATGTTAACTACAGCATCAACACCTGACCAAGGTGCAGGTCATCCTGGTGCAGGAGGGACTAAAGTTCAAGGATTTCCAACAAGCTACTTACCCGTACCAACTTCTGGTAATCCTGACGCAGGACAAGCACTGGTTTTTGGTCAGCTTGGAGTTTTAGGGTCTCCACAGCCTCCACCTTCTCTGCAACAACAACAACAGCAACAATCAGCAAACAAGCAAGATCAAGTACAAAAGGTGATCTATTATTTTGATATATATCTGTAACTGCTGTGTGCAAAAAATATTGTTAAAAATATTTTAATTCTTTTACAGTACACTACATGTACAGCGGGTACTCCTTCTGGTGCAAGAGGACCAGGAATGCAATTTGCGCTCTGGCAGTTTGCACCCCAAGTTGCTTGGACCGGTTTACAACCACCAGCTGTTCTTACTGCTGCACCAAACCAAATATTTATTAGGAGTCCCACACAGCCTGATATGTTCATCCAAAGCCCTCAACCCATCCAAGCGCATAATGGTTCGTAGATTTGTTATCATTTTACATACATATATCTTTTTGCAAATAACATTCTTTTAATTGTACGTATGTATTCGTTATAGCGTTAGCAACTCAACAGCAAATTCAGGGGGTACAGCAAATTGCCGCCGCTAGTGGAAAACCGAAGGTAATGGACATACAACAGTATCAAGCGATGAAAGGAAAGCAGAGCACAGGTGGACAGCGGCCACTTAGCATTTTACCGTCTTCGCTGCAAACTGTCAATATACGAGCTGCAAGTTCTGTTTCTACACAAACTGTTCATGAAGTACAAGTCACGGTACACGCACAGGTTACTATGATTAACATTTACATCAGTTGGAAATCCTCCAACTGGTGTAAAATGTGTCATAATGTATTGTAAGCTGTGCTTCAGCATTATATAAATTCAAAAGTTAGATTACAAATATAATATAATTTTCACATTTTTTTTATTTAGAGTGGTAAAGTGAGCGGAAGCGGGGGTAAGGGACGTGGTAAACCAATGCAATCGCCTCAACAACAGCAACAACAACAGCAGCAGCAACAGCAGCAGCAGCAGCAAACACAGCAGGCTATGCAACAACAGCATCAACAAGTGTTCATTCAGCAAAAGCAACATCCGCAGCAACAGCAACAGCAGCAACAACAATTGCAACAGCAGTATCAACAGCAACAAGTGCAATCGTCCCAACAACAAATACAACCTAAGCCTATGATGAGTAAGAGGAACATTAATGCTACATGTAGCTGGGAATTTTCATTTTTTTTTATCACTTATATTTCCAATGATTTATCCAATTCATACATCCTATTTTTATAGCAGGTATGACATTACAACAGCAGCAACAACCTGGTGTAGTCTTGGGTAGTGAACCAAGACCTATTATGCCTGTAGTATCTGTAGGCAGTGTAGGAGTTGGGGTTGCTGCTGCATCACAAATTAATCAAGTGCAGCAACCTCCTATGTCTGCTGTGCAACAGCTTCCATTACCGGTACAAAACTATTATCATGTAATGTATACCCCACTGCTATGAATATAACTATTTTCTTAGATTAAACTTTTTTTTTCCTTTTTATTTGTACATATAAAAATATAATTTTTAATTCATTTGTATAATTGAAAATAATTACATAACGATACATAGTGCTCACAATATGTCTAACAAAACGTGTGATCTTTTCAGGCTATCAATCCGACAATAATAGGCAATCAAATAGTAAGCGGAGCGTCTCAAGTTCAATCCGTACCGATAGTTAATCGACAAACTGACCAACAGTCTCATGATCCTAACACAACAATGATGATAACGTCTCCAGATCGAAATCATCAACCTGACTGTTCAATAATACTGCCATCAACAAATATCCCTGCCACTAATGACGATAATAATAAAAATGTGAAAAAGGAAGAGGTTGTTCCAATTACTGTCGAAGAAGTATCGGTACCCCAGTCGGAAGTATCAGGTTGGTATTTAATAGAACGACTTTAGAATATTATGTAAGTAAGATAAAACGTAAATTTTTCTATCTCATTTTAGATGGTGATCAATCTAAAGTTCAAGTCAAGGAGGAGGAACATAATGCTTCGAAAACGGACGAGAAACAATGCAATAATCCTTTAGCTGGACTTGCTAATACAGTAAATTCTATTACTAATGGTGCAGCTAACGAGGAACCAACGAATGTTTCTGTATCTGCTCCTCTTACAACAAGTAATAAACATGCACCTCCTAAAGCAATGGTTAAGCCTCAGGTTCTTACACACGTTATAGAAGGATTCGTTATACAAGAAGGTATGTTAATTAATAAAATTGAATTGATATATCAATTTTGTGCGTACTTAATAACGAATATTTCTAATTGTAGCGTCCGAACCATTTGCTGTGAATCGAACTTCTTTGAACAATACGATGGGTCAAGATGCAACTAACATATTGGGTCGTAATAATTCAGAAAAAGACGGTCACGAAGAACCACCGAGTAAGACGATCTTTAGAATAAATTATTTAATAGTATTATTCATTCTTGATAATTTATTTTATTTTAAATCTAGGGAAAAAGCATGCTCCGAATTATAACGTAGACGAGGATGGAAATAATGCCCAAATCGGAAAATGTGAGAGTTGTGGTAATACGATAGATGAACAAAGTATTAAATTTAAAAAGGACAAACGCTTCTGTTCTACTCTTTGTGCAAAAAGGTTAGTGTTAAATTAGTGTTATTATATGATAAAGAAGTGATCGGTTAATTATTGTAATAAATTTTAATATTTATAGTAAAAAGCGTGAATCACGTGAACGTGATGGAATGGAGAAACCATGGACAGAAATGGAAGTTGAAACTAAAAACATTGATGGAGAAAATAATAAGAAAAATGGGGAGGATAAATCATTGTCGACAACTACTACTACTTCCTCTGTAGACGATTCAGTTCCAAAAATTAATCCTGTAAAATGGACGGTATGCAGAAACCACGTGACTTTATTACTTGTTGAATCCTCGTGGGAAAAGGTTTTTTTATTAACTTGTGTCTTTCACATTCCCAGGTAGGAGAAGTATGTGAATTCATACGCGGTTTACCAGGTTGTGCTGATTATGCTGAAGATTTTGCCATTCAAGAAATCGATGGGCAAGCTCTTATGTTGTTAAAAGAAGATCATCTAATGTCAGCCATGAGTATTAAATTAGGACCTGCGTTAAAAATTGTTGCCAGGATCGATTCGATGCGTATAGAATCAATGTCCAATTCTAATCCTACGTCTAATAACTCATAAATTACTCTTGCATTGAAAATCGGTTTCATAAAAGCTTGATAATAATTTATGGGCTGCAGGGTTTGTGCAAGTATTTGATTCAGTATAAAATTATAAATATTTGAGTATGCAATATAATAAGACTCATACGTGTAAATAGTTTATCTATATTATAATAGGGACAAAAGTTACATAATTCAAATAACAGTTCCATTTCTACAAACGTTATCAAAGTTTGCGGGATCGAAAGGGAATCAAAGAAGCAAGTGATTATGTAATTTTATAGTTTAAGTGCGTAAGAAGATTTTGCAGAAGTCAGTGTGAGTGAGTCATTATTTCATCTCTTGTAACATTAATATGACTACTGTACATATTTTGTTAAATGATACGTTATAGGCACAATTATATCTTAAGAAAAAAGCTACAAGGTTTGCCTAATATAATTTATAAGAGTTCAATTAAACATAGGACTATGCTTTAAAAATGACATTTATATAAAGCATAAGAGAGAATCATTGTGAGTCGTGGATGTTATACAAAGTTGCATCATTGCACCGGCCGTAGAAATACTTTACCTCTTGGAAGGTTCAAGTGCAGTGCATTTCGACTTACGTTGATAACCTCTTTAAATATGTAAATAGCATATATATATATATATACACACACACACATACATGTGGATGGAAATTTTTTTAATTTGATATGTATATGTACATTGTATGTATGAATGTTTTTTCAAAGTACAATTTTATAAAAATGTGAACAATTAACATAGTTAAGAATCTGAGTACAAAATGTGTCTATTAAGCGAAATACGAGTATTGTAAATAAGATGTTAGAGATACGTCCTGTACTCTGTATTCACAACAAATTTGGGAACTATGAATGAAAGCATCATCTTCGACATCACTTATTATAATTACTTACAGCATTGTGCTGTAACAGATCGTAACATCCGAACGCATTTCTAATACTTTTGAACATATATTTTGTAAATGTATCACTTACAAGTAGCTTCAAATGTACATATTAGACATAAAATGTTTATTTAATATACAAATTTTATAACACAACACTTTTATCATTATGAGCATTTGTCCTTCCATTGTAATATTTTTTATTACTCAATAATTAATCATACCTTATGAACAATAATTATGTATTAATACCAATCTTGAAAATACTGATATAAAAAATATTACGTACTTTGTCTTATGTTAGAAAGATTTTACTTTTAAATATTAAAAATTAAAAGTTCAATATTGGAAGTGGCATGGTTGCATTTGAATAGGAATTTATCCACACAAAGTGTAAAATTACTCAGGGCTTTATACTTTTTTATGCGACACTGAAAAAATATCCTAACTCACCGGTACTGTATGAAGAAGAAATACAAGAATTGTCATAAGCATTAATGTATTCCTATACTCATTGCAAAATTTCATTTGGATATATTTATTTTATCAAGTTTCATATCTAAAATTTGTATTTATTTAATTCAAGGGAACTCAGTATTTCATTCATCCACGTATCTTTATTTTATATCATTATGTTATACAATATGTTTTTAAAAATTATTATTGCATGAAACAAGGTACAAGTAACATTAGATTTATTCTTTTATTGAAATATTTGCAAAGTATAATGTTGTTTAAAAAAGGACCATAACAATATAACAAATCTCATTATCATTCTACATCTTTTAAGAAAAAAGAATTTTCAGTGGACGGTGCCAACTACAAAAGTATCATTTTCTTTGATTGTCTACATGTTCATTATATTTTGACACTAAGCAGGTACAGAATATTCTACGTCTTTGCCTTCTTCTAGAAGTTCTTCTTCCTTTTGTCGTATCATTTCTCTCTTTTCAGGCACGGTACGTGTGAAAAACATATATCCTGAATATATCACCAAAATTCCACTCAGTACTGTCGCTGCCATGCACATATTCACAAAACCTCTGTGCATTTTATCATAATAGTATTCCTTTCTTTTCGGACGAGACAACATGTTTTATGTTAACTTGGTTTCTGAAATTAAAAATATAAAATTTTTAATTCATATTCGAATCATAACCTTAAGTAACTTAACTTCAATAAAAACATAGTTTAAATCAAATTTTTATTGTTATTTAATGATTCGAAATGTATATTATCCATATATACCTGTTATTTATAACGTAAATGAAATTCACTGTTATCAATAAAGTATAAATGAGATTTTGCAGTTTTCTGCGACTATAGGAAAAAATAGGGTTATCGTGAATTCAGCACTGAATTATCATTGGTTGATTTTTTGACAATATATTGATATAAAAAATTAAATTTAAATAATAGATATTATTAATTTACATTATACACTTATACATATTTATCTTAATTTATATTTTACAAGAGCACTCAAACTTGATTTCATTTGAATTATCGATAAACCAAATTGCAGAATGCACATATATGCATAGGCACCATGCAAGTTCATGATGATGCCATCTACAGCTTAGGACATGTACATGTACTTCTGTTACCGATAGTTTATAGATGTAAGTTCACAGAGATAAGTATAGATAACGCTTCTTGTATCTTTTAAATTAGAAGAATATTCATAATTTTCAAAGCGTAGTAAAATAAAATTGTAGATATATTTTTATTATACAATATATAAGTATTAGCTACTACCTACTACTTATACAGTGTTTTTTCGTCATTGATTATTTAATGTCTAGATACACATATAATAATGTGGACATATACAATACAAAAACAAATGCAGATTACTTCTACACGGAACTTTACATACAGAATAGTCAACGACAAAATAAATAATATTATGTATTTAATTAAATGAGAAAAGATAAAAATGTTTCAAGTAATTCGTTCCTTATGTATATCTTCAATTCTCCAAGAACTCATCGAACATTTTGGAATCTACATCTAAAACTATTTCATCCAGAGATGGACCCTCTTGAGTTGTTGGTATTTCTGCAATGAAGATATACATATAAATATTTGTTGTTAACCGTTTTATCCGTATTTATTTATAACAAATTTTATTATATACATATCAACGAAAAACATACTTGGTATACATCCTGTTGCTTTATATGCTTCTAATTCTCCTTTAAAAACTTCTTCAAAAGTTTCTTGTCGTTCCTTCAACATTAATTGTTGTCTTCGTTCGTGCTTTGATACTCTATCAATATGTTCACTTGCCAATTTAGCTAAAAAAATTGTATGAAATTACGTCAACATTTTTTTTTAATATGACGAGTGTACCGGTGCAGCATAATGTAATGTACCCTTTATAGAATTTAATTCCGACAGCTTTTTTTCTTTGTACAAAGCTAACTGAAATCTGTGATCTAATTGTCTACTTTGTAGATCTAATATTTCATTCAAATCTTCTAATTGATACAGAGCTCCTTCAACTTCTTCAAACATCTCTTCCAATGTTCCTACGATCATATTAAATTTTTGTTAAAGAAAGAAGGACAAATGTTTTCAACAGTATGAGGAGTACCTATTTGATCCATGAGATTCTGAATTCCATTATTTATTTTTGGAATTATAGCTAAAGTGTTGTTCAAACACGTAATATTATTCCATTCATGTTCCAACTTTTGATAAATCGAAGTTACGAGAGTATCAACTTCTTGCGCTTTCACTGCATTTTCTTCTGCTAATTCATGCAATTCATTCCATTCTAATTGAAAATGATGCAGAAGATCTGCACCTGCATCCAAATTTACATTCCTTGTCTTTACACATTTTTTCTGTTTAGGATTTTCGACTATTGTTAAACCTCGTATGCTGGAACAACAAATATTTCATATAACTACTTGTAAGAAGGAAGATATATCAATATTGAAAAAAAAAACAGATACTTAAAATAATTGTCATGGCTATTACCTAGCAGATATACCTTCTTGTACTGTCTGAAATTTATTACGTAGGGTTCCAAACATATTTCAACCGAACACATTTACTTTTGTAGAAAAATAGAATGTGCAAGTTAATTGTTATTTTAATAAGAGGCTCTATATGGTAAGCATAACACATGCGATATAACTAATCATCGAACAATCTTTTATTACATTTGAAACCTGCAGTAACCATGCACAGATTATGTTATCGAATCATGTTAGAGGCTACCGCTTGACAGGACCTGAAACAAACAAATTTGCGTTCGTATTAAATTTTATAATAATTCCGTAATTAATATAAAATACTTAATTATTATTGCTTTATTAAAATTATCAAAATCATTTTTCCACATAGCCTTGTATACAGTACTGGCGAACTAACCCTAAGATAAAATCGTTTGTCATACTGATAAGTAGAACTTTTTGTAAATTGTAATAACTTTTTTGTTGCATTTATCGAATGCTTATCTTTAACCTGGATTTTATAAAGCTGACACCGGATGCCATTAATTTAACCTAGCAAACAGAAAAATGTAGAGTTTAACGTTTTTCCCCGCACAGATTGGCAATGCTGTTTTACAATCGAATTCCATATTACTGATTTATTTACGATTAATCTTGTTTGTAGAAACTCCATCAATTATAATAACTACTTTCTAATCCTTTATGAGCGCGTATATGCAAGTGAGTACATGTCATAATTAATATAAAATATAGCATGCCATATAAAAAGAGGGAAATAAATATACAGAAGGAAGAAACCGCAACCATTTTATTACAAAATTAATAAAATAATGGAGGAGAAATGAAAGCATAATAATGTTGGATTGATTGTATTTATTATAATTATTCTACCTTGATATTTTAACAATATTACGTTATTGTCTCATTTACAATTTATTGAAACACAATGGGAGTATCAATCGGTTATTTAAGAAGTACAAAGTTTGCAGATTAATCTATTCAATCATCTTACCCTCTAATTGTATTCAATTGACATATACATTCGACGTCAATTGTGCCATTTGTTAATGGCTATTGTCGAATAAATAATAATGAAGAAAATTGAAATAAAATACAAAAGATATTGAATAAATAATGTTTCTCGTTTGTAGATGTACGTTAAGGATGACACAAAATGAGAATGCATGTATGTGCAACCTTAAACAAAAATCGATTGTTCATAAACGTTAAGTCAGGTCGATAGACTCGATAGTGGAAGCGATAGTTTGCTACCTGGGAAGAAAATCTGCACGATTCAACAACTTTGTACTTTTTGCATAAACAGAGTGTGGAGAAGTGTTGAAGCCCTTAAAGGTTGGTTTCAGGGTTGAAAAGAAGAAAACCACAAAGCATTCTCTCTTGTACCTTTCGAGCTTTACCGATTTTCTTCCGATGTAGCGATTCGATCATGAAATCGAGCGCGAGGCATAGGCGTAATAAAAGTACGAGGAACTACTATAAAGCCGTTCACCAATTAAAGCGACTATTTCTGTGCCTCGCAACAGAAATCCTCAACTCGTAGAAGCATGTTCTCCGTGTTAAGCAATTTGGCAACGTCGCTAAGGCTTAATCCCGGCCAGAAGGAGTGGAGCCTAGCAACCAGTGAGGTCAACAAACGAGGTCAAATCACGGATTACCTGCGCAGTACACGACGGAAATAATGATGATGCTGATGCTACTCTAAACGCCTAGCATCTTGACCATTTTATATTTAAATTAAGCTTCCTTTTCGTACCGTATGATAAATAATAAATCCGTCTTTAAAAAGACAAGTATTTGCATATGTCGAAAGAAACAACGATACTTATTCGTACATATATATATATATATCAGCAATAGAGCTTTACTGATATAATTTTTTATCGTTGTTGCAGCTCTTGCAGTTGACCTAACCTGAAGTAATTAACTCGATAAAAAACAAAAGCATAACCACGAAAGGATTTGCGCGCAATGCGAATTTTCTCAAAGACAAATCTACCGTGATGTACATACAGCTTTGTGAAAAGGGGACAGAATACATGATGTGCGCGCGCACGTCCGTGCACAAGAAAGTGTGCTACACGGATTCTACACTCCAGGGTAAGATGAGACACCGATACTTAACCGAGAGAAAACTTGAGAACGGAAAGCTAGGAAGCTGAGAAGAAGGGAGATTGTGGTATGGTAGGGATAGTTGTGTCGGGGCTTAGCACGTATTTCGTACAGCTTGTATGTACTCGGGTAGATTTTTAGGAGCATAGCTGGTAGACTCCAGTAGGCAGAATCAGCGGGGAGGAAGCGGTTGGAAGGGAGGAAGGCGTGGCACCCGTCAACGTTGGATTTCTATCGTCGCCGGAAATAAGTGGGATATAATGCGCGGTAGCAATTTAAGCGAGTCAGCAATAGTAGTCTTTGCTAATGTATGTAATTATGTATGTGTGTATGTATGTATGTATATATTAGTGACTAGAGAACAGTACTGGAAAATTCCACTCTACGTCTTACTTCATTCTTCTTTCTTTTCTATAGTTACACTGGCTGGCCCGAGGACAATACCGATACTACTTGTGGAAGGTTAGAAACATATTCGAAGAATTCTACAAGCATTGCTAACGGCGTTACCAGAGCAAGACATCGAATTCGTATATGAGGTAATTTTGTATGGTCTGAAAGAGCTCGATACGTATATAAATAACGCTTTTATAGTCGCAGTAAAAGTGTTGGACTGCTTAGCACGACGATAAATTGCTGTGAAGCTGTCGCAGCGAAAATCCTTGAATCTATCCTCCTTCTACGCACGGCGTAGGAGTGAGAGTAACTTGAGCAAACTCAACGGAAGGGAATTAAGCTGGAAAAGTTCTGCGCAACTCGTGGCAAACGAAGTTTGTGGGAGGAGCTGTCAGGGATGGTGGGTCAACGTACTTATCGCCATCTCTTTTTCCCCTTTCCCCCCTTGCCATGGTTATATGGCACTACTATATCGTGGTAATCTTGTCCTCCCTCTTTCTATTTCTCTCCCTCTCGTACCGGGATCACCTTTTTGCGCAAACTAGTACAGAACCTGCTAACAAGCAAAGGATGAAAATTGGCGGGTAGGGATGAGATCAATAGTCAAGTATACGTGTAACGAGCAACCGGATATATATATATATATATATATATGTATTTACGTATATTTGATTATTCAATTGCATGCTCGAGCTTATTTATTAGAGGAACGGAGAAATGCGAAATAACGCGAAGCTCGCAGTATTGATCCATTTGTAGAACAGTTATAATTTATTATTCCTTTTATGAAGCACCTGTTATACGTATGTACATAAATATGCAGCTATATAACGTCAGCTCGCGTACAATGATAATTATAAATGATAAGTAAAATGCTAAATTATTTCGTTCTCCGTCTGTCACGAACTTTGACGAATACAATCTTGACATATTCGTAATCATGTTTTAGGAATGACCGATGTCCAACAATTTGGGAAGTTACTTCGCAAGATATATGCTTCTTCCTGATTACTGATTCAAGTATTAAGCTTTTCGGTGTGCACGCGTTGCACAAATGTCCCTGAACATACACCACTACGCGTTACGATCAATAGACGCAACATTCGGCCGTTTTCGACATGTTCCGTTGAGTTCCCCTACTATATTCGTCCTCGACGACCTCCAACCATTAATGGCCACGCCTTGCTTGCGTGCTTTCAAGATGAAACTGGTTCCGAGACGCAGCGGATCTTGCACTTTCTATAGATTTTCTCGACTGAGTTAGCGTTGACTTAAAAGTTCACACCCCTTGTTCTGGGTGGGGGCGTGATATTTATTCTCATAGCGCTTGAATGCTTTTATATAAATTTATTCATATAAAGTTATCATTTATAAAGAAGTTTTATAACATAATTTCAAGCGAAAGAATCATGGTCAATTATGGTCATAAACCATCGAAGCGTGCAGTGATTCACTTTTTGATGATTACTGACAGGTTGACAATTGGATAGTTGGTGTTCAGGCTTCCGCTGGACGAATGCGAATTGAACGAGACACTACCGAGGGTTTGGTAGCTATGTACAAGGGGTGTAATCTATTTGAAAGAAAAGAGGGTAGGAAAAACGGAAGGATGAAAGCAAAAAAAAGAAAGAGAGAGCGAGAGAGTTATCCAGCAATGTAGGAGGTACGCCTGCGCGATGGGCAATCGCCATCAGGTCATTGGCTCCCCACTCAGCTCCGATGCACGTTAGGTTGACTTAATTTCAATTCGAGCTCCTTCTCTCTCTCTTTTTTTCTTTCCCTCATCCTTTCTCTTCCTCCCACCAGCACTGGTGCGAGTCTTTACAGTCGCATCCGTCCCACTGCTCTCCCTTTGTACTTGTTATGTTGTTGGGGTTCCATCCAAAGGGTCTACACACGGACGCACGAGTGCGCGTGCGCATGCGTAACTATACAAACACGCTGCGAGAATGAACCCTCGAAATGCTGATAAAGGAACGCGGGTAGGAGAAATAGTGGTGGGGGGAAGTTAAGTGGGGAGGAGGAGGTAGAGACAACGAGCGTTATTCCTACAGCGAACAGAAGAGAGGTGAGGTTCGGGGTAGATTTGAGGTTATGGAGCAGAGAGGAGGGAGAGGGTAACCGCAGCCATAGGAGAGGGGAGAGAAGCCCGCCGTTTGCCGCGAATGGCGCACGCTGTTCCGCGCTCGCTTGCTCGCTCCCGCGCGCGCGCGCGCGTCCTTTACAAAACATAACGCATCTGAACACTCTGAACTCGACGTTGAGAACGCGCTTCAACAGTTCGACACGAATCCACACTGGGTTGATTATCCTGTCGCGCGGGTTTCATCGTAGTGGCGCCGCCATATTGGCGGCTCGATATATAACACGTACTAATAATAAAGTTGAGATAGAGGGATACTGAGGGATACGCGACAGGCGTCCGGCGGCAGTCGACGCGACGATTCCATCATCGTTGAACGGTCGCTGCGTCAAATCTATCACATAGAGGAGAACGCGGTGATCGTGTTTTAACATCGTCGGCCATGTTTGATCAGATGCGGGAACTCGAGAGGGCCTTACCATCTAAATCATAACAAATCGTCGTCGTTTCTCTTGAACAATTTCGGGTCCTCTCTCTCTCTCTTTTTTTTTAATCGTTAGATCGTGGAAAGACTGATATTATCGTGCGGTGAGCGAGACGAGAATGAATAAAATTCGAGCGTTGTTATTTTGACGCACGTTGGAAACTTGTCCAGCGCGCGTATTTAATCGGTCCCACTTCTCGATCAACACATAAGATGAATTGATCGCATCGATGTACGATCAAATTCTTCTTATAGTTTCTTGAACACGAGAGAGATGATATTATTGTGCTACGACTTAATCCACGCGTGATTATCAACGACAAAGGTTTTCATTATTTTTTAACTTTACGTTATAAACTTTCGGTGGAAGCGAGCCGGTTCCTCGGATTCCGTTTTGTTATCGTGCAATGTACGGTCGCGTGTGCACGCATGTTTCAATCATAATGAACTTACATTGATAATTTTTTGACAACTTGCATTGTTGGCAACAATGCCTGTGAGTACTATTTTTATGTTGTTACTGTAAAAAAAAAAGTAAAACTAGTAGTAACAAAGTTCGTATAAATATTTTATTATATGTTCGTAAAAAATTGTTGTTTTACAATTTAATGACAATCAATAAGTGTAATCAATAATATAGTGATACAAATTGAAAAGTTTAATTGTCATTTACAGATTGGAAATGAATGATCCATTGGATAACGATATTAAAGATTTTGGATTGTCCACCAAGGGCACAAACTATAATAATGATGTGGATCTATTACAGTCATTTGGTATGATATTAATAAATAACAATAATGACTATATTACATGTCTATACTAAACAGTTATATGAACGTACTAGCCTATAAGCACTTTGACGAGAGCATGATATAGTTTTGAGCGAATAGCTGGTTCTTCCAAGAATGTAACATTAATATGGTTTTTATATTTCGCTATGTGTGTTTGTAAATGCTACTTGATTTAACATAGGTTCACATTTAAGATAAATCTATTTATATCATCATAACTACATCTACTATTAATATACTTTACTGTTTGCTTTTTATTCCTCAATCAATTGTCACATTTGCTTCATACAAAATGTCTTTACTTTTGTTTACATATCGTTTGATTGTTTACACTGGACATGGATATAAAAAGTATATAATCTTACCTTTCCTTAATTAACATTACACTGTGCCTTCTTAATTTGTTATTTTGTTACTTATCGCATGGTCATATACCCGTGCTAAAACAGTTTATATTCTACGGTAACGTTACGCGAAGCATCGACAAGTCCAGTATTTAAGATCGCGTTAATCCGTAGCCAATTGTGGCGGGAATTTCGTATATCGAATGAACGCACCAATGGCATTCGTTCTTTAAACGATATCGATTTGTCGTCCTTATTTTCATTTCTTGACAAAACGAAAATCAACTACGGTAAAGCAGTTCATACGCTATAAGAAAAACGATTCTGTATTGATATTAATTCACGTTGTGTAAACAAACGGCGTCAATTATTTACGTAGCGTTAATCCTGTAACCGGACGGCGATGCAACTGAACGGCAAGTGGGTATCGATAGACTAGAATCGTGCACTCAATACGATCAACGAATCATCTGCATGGATGTAAAATCGTTGGTGACATTGGTGTAACCAATTTGATAACGACGCGAAAGCGCGGCAAATTGTATTGGGTATTTTATCGTATAAACGAAGAAATACTTCTCTTTTTTATTTAGTTCATGCGTATGTTGATACAAATAACATACTTTTATTCATTATTTATGTAATATGTTGTTTAACTGTGGAATCATTATTTATTGTTACAGAAGAGCAAATAGATAATCAAAATTCACCACACGATTTGTCTGTTCAACCATATAATTGTGAAATTTGTAAAAACCGATTTGCAACAAAAAAACAATTACGTACACACATCTTCACTCATCTAGGAAAGGCCCGTGTTGTACTTAAGAGAGTCTCTGATTTAAAGCCATTGAAAAGAAAGTACAACGATACGTATTGCTTGAAACCGGAGCAAAATCAATCTCTTAAGTTGAAGCTTAAAAAAAAGACGTTCACCGATCCTCTTAAATTAACGCTTAAAAAGTCATCGGAGTCCGAAGACTTTGTTGTAGTTAACACTAAACACAATCTGAACATACGTAATTATTCTAAGGAAGACGTGGCAGGTGCAAAGGAGAAAAATGAACAGAGAGATGCCAAAGAAACAGAGAGTACAATTGAACGGTCATTTGAAAACGTGATGGTAGATCAACAGGTATGTTCTTATAGATTAAAATTATCTGTACCATTTTGTTTTGATAACATTTTTACAGGATGATTATGAGAATATTAAATTTGGATCCGATCATCATAATCCTTTGGAAGAAAATGAAAGACCATCCTTAGATATAAATGAAGGTGATTCTGGGGTAGGGAGTGATATGGCAAATCCATCAGAGAAGGAAGATCAAAACGTAGATGATTTACATGGAACAGATCATTATGATAATTCAGAAAAAAGGCTATCAGAAACAGAGGATCATGAAGAATCAGATGCCTTAGAAGCAACATGCAGAGAAACTATAGAAAATTTAAAGAAGTTGGGAGAACAATCGAGGTAATATTTGATTATATTAAAATACTCATTATCAACATAGCAACTTACAAATGTTTATTAAAACTACATTTGTACTTTTAGTTCTAGATCTATGAATCAGTTAATTGACAATTCTTCCGTTGATGAAGATGATGATGATACAGCAAACGAAGCGGATATGATACATAATCTTGAAGAAAATCCAGCTATAAGCATTATTTCTAAGTCTTCCACATTTTCTAATCATTCTGCGGATCGTTCATCGGTATGCGAAGATGAAGCAAAACGACAGGAGTCTGCAGAAGCAGCAGTTGGATTTAATTGGAATCAATTATCTACCGATCTAACGCATAAAGATAAAGTTAATTCTAAAGAGAACGAGGAACATGTAGAAAGTTCTGATGAAAATAATATCGATAATCCTAGTTCACTTTTGCAAAACTTTTTAATCGAGCACCAAAGACGCAATCAAAGTGAATCGTTATCAAGCAGCTTACCACCTTGTGAAACTGAATATGTTTCTCTTGAGAAATTAGCAGAAACTGTTAGTACGTGTCGTGTTTGCAATGAAAAGTTTAAGGATATAACGCATCTTGATGAACACCGAAGTAAGGCAGGCCATTATCAGTGCAATATTCCAGATTGTGCCAACCTTATTTTTCATTCACCAGTAGAAGTTTCAATGCACAAGTCTCAAGTACATGGAACGCCACTTTCTCCAAATGTGAGTCAATTGTCACCACACTTAAATACAAATTCTCCTCATTTAAATCAAAATTCGCCACATTTACGTCAGGCATCTCCACAATTAAATACACATTCTCCGCATGCTCCGCCTATGGAATCTCCAAATCCACAGAATCCACCGCAACTTAGTAGAAGTTCTCCACTGACGTCTCCTCATCAAACAAATTCTCCAACGTATAATGCTGTGACTAGTACAGGTCAACAAATAGCACCACCAGTTAATTTTGAGCAACTACCAGCACCTGTACAGCAATTAGCTCAACAAGTGCAACGCATGCCTCTTCCACAGACACAGTTACCTCCAAGTCTTCCACCTGGAGCTAATACCATGATACCTGGACCAAATTACTTTGTGCAACCACCAGGAAGACCACCGTTGTATAGAGTTCCTGGTTCACAGGGAATGCATTATCCTCCTCATATAGCTCATCTGTATCCACAATATGGACCAGGTCCATATCCACAGATGACTACTCCACAAATGCACCCTCAACTTTCACAGCAAATTTCACGTGGAAGATATCCATCGATTGTACAGAATACTAGGTAAGATGTAAAATTATTATATTCGACGTTTTTTTTTTCCGTCGTATTGAAGCGTACTTCCGTTGTTCTTTTGTCGTTTTGCCGAAAGACGGCGAATAATCAAGTCGACGAATACGCCGAAAAACAGTCACTGCGCGACTTTCTTTCACCTCCATAAATCATCATGATTTGTCTCAGTTCTTATTATGTTTTTCCCCTAATTATATATATATATATATATCTACTATTGCTTACTTATATTATATACATATACGTTTATATGGATTTTATTAGGACTCCACGTGTACCTCAGAGTGGCGCAGTTCCCCGCCAACGTATGAAAAGGCCAATACAACAAGCAATGCAGGTACAGCAGCAAAATAATTCTATTTTAAAACAAAGAAGAATGGATGTTCTATTGCCAGATAGAAATGAGGATGCAGATTGTCATGTTATTGCACAACAGAAAAGAAATGATGGATTACCTGTAATACAAAATGTGCAAGGTGCTACAACTCAACAGACACATAGAAATGATTCCACGATACATCTTACAGATTCTATTACTCTTAGTGTTCGACAACCCGGTAAGTTTAACATGTACATAACATAAATATTATTTTTTGTTTGTATTTTTATAAACTTATGTTGATTGATTCCATTGAAGTACCTCTTCTAAAAAATAACTTTCTTCTACCTCATTTGTTTACATATTACTGTATTATTTATTAATAAATAATTTATGATAGTAATAAATATTAATTATTTTGAAGATCATTTATCTATTAAAATTAAATTATTATTTGATATTTCATTTTATCTCCACATATAATGTAACTTTAATATCATGTGCAGAAGAGGTGTACTTCAAAAATAAAAAGAATATGTTACTAATCAAAAGGTTCCGCTCCAGCTCAACTTCAGAACACTTCAAGTCCTGGTGGTAAAAAATCTGATGCAAAGGCTGTGGCAAATGTGTTGGCTGCTAGAGGTATTACAGTTACACCAGCTGCAAATAAAAATAAAACTAGTGAACCAAGCAAGCAGCAATCACCAGTGCAGCAGCAAAAGCCAACTTCTACACAGCAATCTTTAAATGTTACAGCCCTTAATTTAAATTCAGCCATTTCTATTATACCAGCAACTTCACAAAGAAAACAACAAGAACAAGGACAATTTGCTGTACCTCAAAATAAACAAAATAAATCACCAATAAATGAAGTTGAACGGCCACCAAGACCCCCAACTGTGGATCTGACTCAAGATGGCCCACCTCAAGTGCCGGTTGTACGGCGAGGGAGGCCTCCAAGGTATGTAATGTGTTACATTATATTTTTTTAATTCGTCAATTTACATCTAATGCTTAGGAAATATTTTATTACTTTATTTCATTTTTTTTTTTTTTATTTATTCCAGGTACTTACTTACCTGTCAAATGTGTGAAAAAAGTTTTCAAAACCAAGACATGCTAACACAGCATATGGCAACACACAGAGCAACAAATAAACTTCTTCACAAGTAAGTTGTATTTGTATTATAATACTAAGATATGCGTATAAAGTTAAGACAACATTAACTACAACTTTTATATATTTTAAGGTGCAATCTGTGTTCTGCTCAATATCCAACAGCTCAAGCGCTAACTACGCACAAACAAACTTATCATAAGGAAGTCGATACTATGCCACAAAATGGAGGCACAGAATTGGCTATACCAGTTGTAGATTTAAAATCTGCACAAGTTTTAAACCGTTTATCAAGTTTGGGCATTCAAAGTTATATTCCATTATCACAATTAAGTGCTCAAACAGGAGGATATTTTGGTCTACCAATAATAACTATAGATGGTGCAAGAAATCCTAACACATGTAATTTAGGCGCACTTGGTGCTACATCGATACTGAGCCTTGGTCCTCTTAAACATTTATCTAATAGGTAACTAGGAACAAGTTCTTCATTAATCACGCCGCGCACAATCTTCCATTTTTGTCTTTTTAGGTTCTTCACAATAATTGTTGTTTTTCTTCTTGTGCAAATTTGCATATTCTTTATTGTTCTTTTCCATGACTTATTATCACTTTTAACTTGCTTTAATATTGTAACATTTTATAGAAACATGTACATATGTCATTTCATGTACGTCATTTATGTACATTTATGAGAATTTAAAATTAAACACTTGAATGAGTACTTCTCTTATAACTGGTTTACTTTTAGAGAGGATGAAGGTATTCAGGATTATCATAAACTTGATTTTAATTTATACATAGTTCTAGAGCAATACAGTATTCTTACTGACAGTTAAGAAAACATTTTAATAGGTTTATATAACACAGGAAGATCTGAGAAATACAATCAATAAAATCAATTACGTACTATATATTTACATGTTCTGCACTATAATAACAGAATTTTTAGCAAATGGTATATTCCATGTGCTATTCATTAATGTAGTGTATTTTTTTTTAAGAAGAAAATTAAGTAGAATTTCTTAAAAAATTTTTATATAGGACATCTTTTACAAAAAGTTATATTAGTGAATATTTTGAAAATTTAACTCTTCACGCTCGCAACAGGTTCTTCGATAATACTTGTAATGTTAGTGGAATGGACATACTTTCTATCAAAGTCACTTTAGTGTTTTTCAAATTTAAAACATCGAATGTTTTAAGTTCTGTAAAATCTTGTATTTTCACTAAACTTGTATAATCTCCTTATGAAGTTTCCTTTTAAATATAACTGATATGAATGATGGCAAATTGAGCACACTGTTAGACAGTCGAGCATGAAGAGTTCATATTACTACTATTTTGAATTATTATGTATAATAACGTGAAACTCATGATGTGAGAATATGTGTGATACAGTACTTATGTTTATGCAACTTAAAAATGTTGAAAATCAGTATTGATTTGAATATAAAGTGTGCTTTGTTAAAATTATCTATTTTTTAGTATATTTAATATGCAGGTTCAATGTTTAATACATATCTGGTACATTCTGATTCATCATACATGTATTACATTTTGAATTTAACTAAAAGTTTGATTAGACTACATTTGATGAGATAACAAATATCAAGAATCATTAAGAAATAGACATTGAACATGATATTTTATTAAACGATATAAGACCCTTCTCAAATATATAGATTATACAATTTTAACATGGCACACTAATATATACTTTTATATAATATAATTCTAATTAACAGTATATATCGTATTACGTTATTAAATAAAATTAATTATATACAATTAAATTTTTGCTCGAAGTTAAAACAAAGTGATATATTTTCATAAATACTGGAAGATAATCCAATAAATTGAATATTGTATATTACTTTTAATTAAACATTTACTCGCTTTTTCACTGTTATTGAAAACATTTTTATATTTATAGCAATTTGCATATATAAGTGCAAAATGCACAAAGTTGCTAATGTACCTAAAGCAGAATATTTCCTGCTGTTTAACAAAATAATGTACCAGGATTCTGAACCGATATGATNNATATCTTACTACTTGCGTCCACTTAAAAGTAAGAAGTTCAGAAATGATCAAATTAATGGCGTTACTACGTTCGTAATATAACTGCAAACAGTTTTGTTATTTTCCATTTTTTGTTTCATACTTTATACTCCATAGAGTATCAATACAAGTGTTTCATTGTATATAGGTACATTTTGTAAAAAAATTTTTAACTGATACGTTGTTTATACTTTGATTATATCAACGAAAGTTACACACACGTGCGTACACTATTTAAAGCATTGTTAAACATAGTTAACACTAATATGGCACTCAATTATTATTTATTATCATTCCTGTTAATACATTGTTATGTGTAAATAATTATCATCATTTTTTATGTTATATATACATGTCATATGTATTCTTTTCAATAGATTACAACATTGTCATCAAAAGTATAAGAACTGATTCAAAATAGTAATATTATTGTTGTATATATTTGTATAATAATAAAAAGCTGAACTATATAATATTTTGATGAAGTAGATGTATGGGAGCAATCAGGTATTGCATCGTTTTTTCTTGTTTAATCTAAAAATATATAGCAAATTTTAACAAGTGATCATCTTTACAATTATTTGGGGAAACCTTCATCAAAATGTAAAATAATTATTAGAATAATTACAGCTTTGGTAAGAAATCAAAGGTTGCCTATTTTTTAGCGGTAGATTTAAAATCCTTGTGCAACAACTTTATCTATTTAATTGAGAACATATTATCAAAGATGATTATAAACTTTTAATATTTTATTAAATGTTTGGTGTGAAAAATATCAAATAATGGTAGCGCCATTGTTTGGAAAAAATTTTGAAAGTCAGCCAATCAGCGCACATGCTTTCGGTACAAACGTCAAATTTTCTTTCGATTTGTGAAATTGTGCGGAGATGATCGTGATGTTCCTGTTACAATTTGCCAATTAATTTTATTCAGTTTAGAAAGTATAGTACGACAATTGGTCCACGATTTATTAACTCGTTTAATTGTACATTTTGTAATGTAATATACCGTAGCAGATAATGGTAGGTTATATTTATTGATCTCGATTGATATGGGCAGTGTGAAAAGAAATTGGAATTGTCTATCCCCGGTATTTATTGTGTATAACTGACTAAAGATACAATTAATTATAAAAATGTGAATATTTTGATAATTATTATATCAATATTGTAATATTACATTGTATAGGTTATACAGTAATTTTGGAACTACAAAAAATATAGGTAGGTATATTGGTAAGCTTATCTTACATTTTTCAAGAGTTTATCTTACACTTTATTCTTTTGTTTTAGAATTGCACAATGAGCACCAGTACTCTTAGTTCAAGAGCAGAAAAGTACTTTTATAGTATAAATCCTTTAGCTCGACGTATTGGTGAAGATATAACTGCAACAAAAGAAGCTTACGAAGGCCTTTGGAATACTTTGAGTGTATCAGAAAGGAACCAAGCAATTAATGAAACTATCATTCAACCAGAGGTAGCTTTGCAATATGCAGTAAAAGAAGTGGAGTTTACTAAGGAGTTACCTGATTGGTATCCAAAACTTCGTATCCAGACTGGTATGAAATATGTTATCGATGAAACAGGATCTGTGAGTATATTTATATAAAATTCTTAAAGTTTAAAGTTTTAAGCTAGTTATAGATAGTTTTAAACTTATCATACTCTGTATATATTGCAGACACTAAAATGGCGGGATGAACATTCTGCACCATTTTCTTTCATGACTCAGTCTCAAATGAATTTAAATTTAATAGATTCTAACGAAGACTTCACATCGAAATGTTTAAGATCTCATTTTGGAGAATCTCCACATTTTTCAAGTCCGATAACAACTCAACGAAATAATCCTAATTCTATCAGTGATAATTATAATTCTAATCAAAATAATCGCTATCAATCAGAGTGTTATTCTAAAAGTTTATTTGAGGATGAACAATGTGGAAATTTGAGAAATAGCGACATAGATACAGAACACTCTGAGAATATATTTACAAAATTAATAAATAAAACTTCTTTATTGAAGTTGCAAAATAATTTGGAAGACGATATGGAAAGTTTGGTACATGACAGAGATTCAGATAAAAGTCAATCAAATACTCTGGTAGCTATCTCACGGACAAAATCAAGCGACATCAATGAATCAACTGCTCTCTTAGAGACACCTAGCTCCTACAATAGCTTCCAATCATCTCAGTTAAATCACGAAGAAGAAGAGAGATGTATACCAAAGACTGGATTTGAATTTTTAGATAACTGGTAAATACAAGTTGGTAATTGATCATGTCTACGTACTCCAAGTTCAAATTCAAAGTATTCCTATAGTTATTTAACTCAAGACTGCTTTACATATTTCAGTAGATACATAATTTAGTATTAAAGATGAATACTCCATAACTTTTTTTTCATTAGAACAATGTATTAGAACAATGAAATTATCTTCTATACATATCGCTTAGCATTATGTGTACGGTATTAGATACATATAGATATATTATACATATATAAAGCGCAATGGTATTTCATTGCTGTGTGTTGTTAAAGTATGAAAAAATTTGATATAAAATTTTACTTAGTAATCTTAATATATTTATACTTCACTGCTATGAAGATCTTTTTGTGTATTATTAATTTTATATAATTAAATAGATATTGCCAATGAAGTATTAGGAGTAAAGTCAAAAAGCTTGCTATATCATTTTGATAAATAATATTTCTTTATCTGTTTTAGAAGTGTATCTTTTTTACTTTTATAGGAAAAATTATATATTGATTTTTTTTTTGTAATGTATGTATAAGACAATGTGTAAGACAAAATATGGAGGCTATATAACTTACTTAGATTTTATTTAAAACTGTAAGACACAAGAAATATACTGCTTTGGTATCTAGAAATTTATAAACGATAACTCATAAATATACAAGAATTAAAATTGAATTTTTAGCTAACATCTATTTATTAACAAATATTAATTTCTTCAAAATTATTTTGCATGGAGCGATGATTAATATATAACTTTTTTCTTAACATTACATGATTTGGATTATCGTGTATAAGTGATATAATAAACGAGAACAATTATATCACAATATAAGACCATGCAAATCAAAAAAGTTATCATTATCAATATCTTACTTCTTAAGAAGTTCCATGTTCTTTTTTCTTATTAATTCTTTTTCTGCATCGACAGGAATAAATTGTCTTGTTTTCTCTACTAATATATTATTTATGCGGTCCAAAAGCCAGACAGCCAAACTTGAAGGAAGAACATATATATTTAAAAAACATTTGTAACGATAAAAAATAATTTAGTATGATCATACCTTCTGTATTCGGTGATTGGATAATAGTCATGTTTTTATCGTCACCATTAGTTTGAAAAATATTCGAATTGTCATAATATTCTAAGCTCCTCCTTTTTGGTTGTGATAAACAATACATTTCTTCGTGCGTTGTTTCTACTAATCTGGCCTCTGATTTATGCTTGAAGGGTAACACCAGTATCAGACGCCTTTTTGATGACTTTTGGTCTGCAATGAAGTAACATCTAAATAATTAAGTATCAATCGTATATGATTAGCTGGAGCACGTAAGGAAATATTTAAGTATAGTTACTATTCTTATCTGCTCTATCGCCTGATGCACCCTTAGATGTGTTTTTCGATCCTTGAGAAATTTTATGCGTTAGTGTCGTGAAGCTTTTCGAAACGATCGTAGGTCGTATCGCTTTTGGACCAGAAGATCGCCGTGCGATGTTTCCTTCGGATTTAGTTTTTGGTCTCAGAAGGGTGATTTGTGGTTGTTGAAATGAACCTTACAGTGAAAACATTTATAAGGAACACATTAAACACATATTCTTCTATTTGATTCATCAATGCCTTCGAGCAGTATATTCATTTAATCCCTCATCTATTTTCGTTACATTTGTCACTAGAAGTATAACCTTTTTGTGATTTTCCTTGAGCCTGTCTCATAGGACTACACTTCCCAGATGTAGAACAACGTTGTCCATCGGAGCACTTTTTCTCATCGACGTCCGGCACTGTCTCGTCCGGTAGTTTATCGTTCGTCGACACAGACGGATTGCAAACGTTATCTTGCATACTGCTAGGGCATCTATATTGCTCCATAGCTTGACGTTCAAGTTCCTAATAAATAAATAGGCGAAGATAGTGTACCCCCCTAATAATCGACGTATAGTGGTCAAGTCACAACATACGGCAAGACTCTTTATTCATAGTAACCTTGTTGTATTATAGATTACTTGGTATTTTAGAGCCAACGATTCCTCCGATGTTCTATATTGCTCCATTGCTTGTTGCTCCAACTCGTCATATCTGGTTAGAAAAAGATTCTAATATTTAATAAAAAGAAACGTCTCTATCGCGTCCGTCGCGAATGACAATTACCTTTTCTCATAAATGTTATCGAGCATCGTACTCGCGCTCGAGGTATTCGTCAACACGTCCCTGTAAAGACGTTTCTTGTTATGCGTATCAACTTCGATATCCGTCTCGTTGCTCGATATCGCAGTATTAGCGTTCTCTACAATGGTTCTTGCGCTCGATTTCAAACGTTCCGCGATCTGCTGTTGCGTCGCTGCTTCATTGGGTTTCCATCCGGGTACAATTTTACCGTAATCACATTTTTCCTCGAAATTTTGCACTTCCGTTACCAACGTGTTCATACTTATGAGATCTTTGCTCTTCTTTGAAGCACCTTTGTCCAACCACTGAAACACGTTCTCTTCCGTCTTTTGATTAGATTGTTTAGATTGCTGCGGGTTTCTCGACGTGTTCCGCCGGACTTTCATTGCGTTTTTTGTCAAAAGGATCAGATTGTTGAAATCGACACCTTGCGTGTTCTTTCGAATTTGCGTGTGATCTGTATAGAGCTCCAAAGGGCGTTGGTAAACCGGGATAGGCGTGGGATTCACCTGAGTATGAAAAAAGAATTCTGAATTATGCGATATAATAAATAATATTAAAAGAACTTTAATGGATCCTTCGGTCACCTGTTGAGGCCGCTGATTGATGACGCTAGTACGCGTTGCCTGAAGAGACGCGTAAACTGGTGGTTGCGTAGACGAAGAAACTGGTATATGTATTTGCCCAGGTGTGCTAACTCTTTGGATCCATTGATGAGGTGTTCTCATATAATGACTCGTGTCCATGCTTGGTAACATTGGTATGGGCACGTTCTACAATTGATTAGGAACATCTTTACTGGAAATTCTACTACCACGAGTGAAGAACACCCGACGTAATGCTCAATGTTGCATTTACTTGGAAACTCGTCACGACAACGGTCTCGTAAGTTCTGTTGTACGGAAAAAGCTCTTTCTGATAACTCTTCTCGTTGAGAGACGGGAAATATTGAACAGGATTAACCCTTTGCTCCTTATGACTGTTAAGACAAGCCACAGGACATTTTGGAAAAAATTCCGGGACTTCGGGGCTCAAATTAGGAGGCAACGGTTTCCGCATTATTTCGTAGGTATCCGCTTGCAATCTACTTTGGTAATCCACTTTTAAAGCCAGCGGTTGATACTGTATAGCACAGTATAATTGTTGCTGTCCTTCGGCAACACTGTTAACGCGTTGCTCCTGCCGATTACATTGCGGCTGTTGGAGCGACCGTTGCTGATACTGCAAACGCGTGTCAGGTGTGGCGTATAGCTGCTGCACTTTTGTGGGATTCCAAAGATCACGCACGATTTCACAGGAAATGCATGCTTGCAGTTGTAACTCGGTTGGATTGTCGATACTGTAACGAGGTGGTCTATATTTGTTATACTCGTCCAGTTCGCTATTTTTTCCTGCTATATCTGGATTTTGTAAATGAAGATTAATGGCGGCACGTGATAAAGGAAACGTATAACCGAAACGTACCAGTATTACTGGACTTGTAAATCGAAAACGGTTCACCGTGCTTTCGCAATCTCTTCTTCGCGTTCGGACTCAACTTTTGACCCGAATCTGTGTTCTGTAAAACATCGTTCCAGTTTGCCTTGAAACTCTGCCGCGCAACGTATTCTCTTAGCGAGTCTCCGTCGGACTGCAATTCCTTCAGTGCTGAGCTTTGCGAAGACAATTACCAGGAATTAGCGAATATGTTTATACGAACTGGCGCTTGAGAATATCAAACGGCTAACAGTTTAGGGTCCGGTTGCCTGGCGCTCCCTGAAATTAACCGAGCGAAATAGTCTTCCACTTCCGGTAGCATCCAAGCTTCAGTGATCTCTTCCGCGTAGAAACGGAGTGTACTGGCGGATGATACATCATCGTCCGGTCTGTATATCTTCTCGCGTTCTTCGTTATACTCGTAATTACCGTATTTAGAGAGTCTCGATTCTGGAATGACGTCCCGCACGCGTTTCGGGCAAAAACCATCGTCATTTTTATACTTTTCGATCAATTTGCAGCTCTGATCGAAACGGTTAACACGATTATGCGAAAAGCCAAGGAAGAGAGGATGAGAAAGAAAAATTAGGTACCTGAATCCACAGGGATTGATTCAAATTCCGATATAGATCTTCTGAATTGAATACCCAGGTTCTATCGGCGATTAAACTAATGTTCGCATAGGCGCTGTTCAAAAGCTCGTCGTCGTATGACGAAAATGAAGATAACATTATCTGAACATCATAGATGATCAAACGTATTCCAGTAACCGGCGCGACGTGAGAGAATCTGAGTAAAATTCAAAAGAAGGTGCGTGCGCGTGTCTCCGAGCGTTCGCGGTGCTCGTACATAAATAGCATCTTTTCAAATGTTAATATACCATCTTTCGAAAATCGCTGCGTGATAATTAATTCTTCGGGCTCATCCATACAAGAGGGAAAATGTGACAAGATTTATGGAATGAAGGGTGAGCCGAAACGCTTCCACAGCTGACTCGATCGCGAGACAGAACACTCTCGGTATCGTAGATCATTTAATGTTTCCTGGAAAAAGGGGGTGCCGAAGTGAGGGAATTGAAAAAAAGAGAATGAAGGAATTTTGTAAAAATCTTATGCAAATTCTGACGTTTATTACAAATAGGGGATGTAAATTTACATTCATTCGCGTCTAACAACACTCACTCACATACATACGCATACATTTTGTACAGTTCACGCGCACGGATATATTTACAAGATGAAAGAAATAATAAAATCGATAATTTACACAACGCCGTAAACGATCGACGCGAATTATCTTAAAGAAGTAATATTAACGGAGTATGAAAAATCAGTCTGGTAGCTTCGATGGCGCGCTTCTCGCGTCGATAAAACGCGAAGCTTTAAAAGAGAATATTAAAAAAAAAGAGAGAGAGAGAGAATCGAGTCGCCTAATTTTTGTTTGTCTTCTTAAGAATCGTGATACTTGATACGCAAGTTACTTTAAAGATACAATATTTACAGACGTCGCTAATACGATCTCTCGCTTCGATTCTACGATCGTAAATTTTAATTTAATCTCATTGTTCGGCCGCATGCGTTTCGAAAGAAAAGACAACACCGAAGAAGTGACCCGTGTCTTACAATGGCATTAAAAACGCATACTTAAAAAATCTCGTACACGTTTGAGGACGGGACAGACGATCTGATCATTCTCAACGATAGGTATCAGCGTGCTTGGCAAAGACGCTAATTATTCTTACATTATTCGTAGACGATCTGTAGACAAAAGTATCTCGCTAAGATCTAAACCTAACTCGTACATTTCGATAGAGTAATTTTGATTAGAATATCGTTCGCTATATATACAAATTCACAGGGACACACGTAAGTCGTGCTAATCCTAATCGATCGGATGATCGAGAAAGAAATCGAAGAGTTTAAACGAATGCATTTAAATTCGACATTTTCGTCCGAGGACGACGTCCGTACGTGGAAATGATAAAAGATCTATTTTATCGATCGCAAAAAATCTTTAGATCATTTATCATCGATCTGATCATCAGACGTATTCCTCCGACGGTTTGGGTATACTAGCTGGAAGTCTAAGAGTATTCGGTACTCGATTCGCGCTGTCCGGCAGCTCGGCGATGTCGACGAAAACGCCGACCAGACTTTCAAAGTTCGGGCCCCAATTTAAGAGATAGTCCCAACTGAGAGCCGTCGTGGTGGTCGAAGGTGAACCGTTGTTGGTGGGCCTGTAGAGACCACCCATGTGTGTGGAGAGATCGTCGTCGGAGGCAACCAGCGTGCTCAGGGAACCACGAAACGAACTGTCGAAGCCATCGTAATTAACGTTTGGTGGTAATGGTGGTTTCGTTGATTGCGCGGATTCGTTGGTTCGCTGAGTGACCTCCTCGTCATCTTGTTTAGTAAAAATATTATCGGATCTCTTGTCACCAACGAGAGAACCATTGTCGTACTCGATTTCCGAACAAGTGAAGCTATCGTTGCCACTTTCGTCGGTTGTCGAAGAATTCCTTCGTTCCAGTCTCTCAACTGGAGGCGTGTGACGTCTGTGAAGATGAAGGGGCCCGTGAGTTGGAGGTCCCCTGGCTTCGCTGGACGAACTGACAGCATCTAAGGTTGACACGAGGCTGGAGGTTCTAGGTCTTGAATTCAGTCTTTCTATTTCTTCGGCTGTTAAACCCATTGGGCCGGAAGATACATTGTTCACCGAGTTCTCGTTGTTTGACTGTGGTGCTTTTCGACTAGCCGTGGAGCCAGATAATTGACTCATGATGGGTGAGTTCAGGCTTCTTTCACTATTCGAATTAAGAGCGTCTTTTCCTACTCCACCTGAAGATGAGGTGGTCGCTAGCAGGGCACTTTGTAAGGGTTTACCACTGATGTCGTGTAGCGTTAAGATTCTTGGTTGTTGAGCAGAGAGCTCGCTACTTGGTGATAATCTGGCTAAGGGTGTACTTTGTAGCAGTTTCGGAGCTGGTCCTGGTGGTTGGTTGACGTTTGGAGGTGGCATCGCGCGTGGAGGAAAAGGTCCAGCGTGCCTGTGCTGTTGTCCGGTGTGTTTGTGATGATTTCCATAATTCCCGATGGGTGGAGGTGTCGCTTTATATTTTCTCATGCCATCTCGGTAACCTTTATAGTGATAAACGATGTCGATATCGCTGGGCGCGATAGAACTTGCATTTTCCAGATCATAGTGCTCCGGCATGTCAGGTTCCGGGTTGTGTTCGTGTGAATGGAGAGAAGTTTGAGTCGGTGGTGGTAGCGGTGGATGCTCGTCTCTGATTGGTGGTGACTTCGTAACTTCCCGTTCGATTATGTCCGGTCTTTGAGGCCGGTGCTCGCTCGTCGAATTGATCTCACGTTCCTTATACTTTTTCGATATCAGTTCCGGGCCCATGTGGCCAACACCACGTAAATCCGAGGCGTCGGAAATGTACGTACTTTCATGTCGTGACATGAGATTGTCATTGCCCGTGCCTACCAGCGGATTTCCGGTCATTATCGCATTCGTGTTTTTATTCACCACTGACGGTGCGGACTTTTCCTTGTTCTGACGTCTCAGACGGAAAACTATGAAACTCGCGAGGATTGCTATTAACAGGATAACGAAAAATACTATGACTAGGGTGATACCGATGCTTAGTGGATCGGCCGCGGCTGCTGTGCTTATGCCTATCGGACCTCTGCAGCCGGTGTTAACTTTTCCGTGATACAACACGTCCTTTAAAATAGATCCCGAGCCATTGAACGGCTGGAGTTCATTATTTATCGTGAAGTTCGCCATGCAACCCTCGAAGCTCTTAGCGCCAGCGCTTTGAGCGTGATAGACGTTGTGGTTAACTCCACCGATCGATAGGACGGATAAGTATGGGTCGAGGAAATCGTGAACGCTGGATAAATCTAATTCGTCTCCTTTCGAGACACCGTCCACGAGCAGTCTCAGTCCTCGGGAGTATGCGTGGAGTGTCAGGTTGTGCCAGTTGCCATCAGCGAGACCACCTTCCACGTAGACGGTCATGTTAACGGGCGAGCCCAGTAGCGATGTGTAAGTTAGTTGACCACCTCGTAGCTATAACATAGAAAGGAATGAATAAAATAAATGTTATTTGATTAGACTGTTCAATAAATTTCAGATGTCTTACCTCTACCGATGTATAGTGTTTGTTCGTCGCAGCATATATCAGAATACCATCAGGTTTCACAGTACGGAACATCAGACCAACAGTTTTCAATACTGGATTCATCGTGAACATGTTTGATTCTTCTACAGCTGTTCGTTTCGCACGATTTTTATGCCACATAGTTGATCCTCCGTATAGGTATTCCAAGAGTTGTATTCTTCTGTGCTTTTCCGAAATCTGTTGATGAAAAACATTTATTAATTGATTGTCGATATATTTGTTAATCAGATTTTGCTGATGTTTCTCCTCGTACCTTAAATTCAACGTATCCACCTTCGCTCAAAGTAACAGGTTCGAAAGCACCGTGACAATTCGGTGCGATCAAAGATCCACACTGACAGGTCACTTGGTGCCATTTGTCGTAACACATTGAATTCAACCCACAAACGGAGACGGAATCTTTTTCGTTTTTGGAGCAAGGACTTTTTTCTGATCGGCCACAAGTTGGTTTCACGCCCCGCGATGCAAGTGGATTGGTTAAGTTTAATGTTCTTCCATTTATCGAAACAGAGTGCATACAACCAACAAAATCATCGGAATGCACTTGTCCCGGTCGTTCTAACACAGGATCAACATTTTCGAGTCCACCCAATAGAAGTGGATTATTATTAAAGTTCAAGGTCCTAAAAAAATATTACACTATGAGTTTTTGAAGATGCGTGGGCGTGTGAACGTATAAACGTGATAATCTATATGGAATATTTACCCTATCGGTCCCACGTCATCAGCATAGCAAGTTCCATCACCGGGTCTACAGTCATCGCAGATGTCACCATGTTCTCTGCACGTAGATACGCTCAAAGAGATGACTCTTCCATTTCTGGTTGCTGTCACCTTCCACCATTCACCATCCGACACGCTTTTCTCATTCTTTATCGATACCGATGTAATAGCACTCCTTGCACCACCATAAGAGAAGACGACTCTCCCATTAATTAATTCCAAGACCACAAAATCTGATCGACCTCCGGTTTGTGGCGCAAAATTGTACAACAATAAAGCGTCTGGTTTTGTCGTGGCGAATACTATAGTTATGTCGTTCGTGTTGGAGTCCAATGCTGGGAACGTCATGTAAGAAAGTTCGTCAAAACCATAAGTGGAACGTTCACAGTGTCTTCCATAACGGCCTTCTGGACAACTACATCGATACCCAGGTTTTTCTCCAACACATAGACCACCGTATAAGCAAGGATTTGGTCTGCATGAATCCGTGACAGCTTCGCAATGATTTCCTCTGTAACCAGCGCGACAGAGACAAAAGAAGCTAAAGCTGTCAGGACTTTTCCTACAGGATCCACCATTTCTACAAGGATTGCTGGCACACGCATCTCCTCTTTCCAGCTCGCATATTTTTCCTTCACGATCGATGGGACATGTGCATTGAAAATCATATCCCAATCTGCGACATTGACCACCCTACGAATGATAAGACATTGCAGTTAGACCATAACAGATTTTTATTTTTATATCGTACGAATTGCGGACTTACCAGCAGGCAAGGATTTGGAGAACACGGATCCTGTCTTCTTTCACATTTCTCACCGGTGAAACCGTCACGACATATGCACGTCATTTCATGTAACATTCTTGGAGATGTCAGGATCAATGTTTGACTATCGGTAATTCTAGCGTCATCATATATTGCTAGGTGACTATTACAACTACCACCATTTTCGCACGGCATATTTTTGCAGGGTGAGTATCCAATTGTGAAAGTGGTACCATCGAAAAGCGACTGAATCTTATCTCGATTGCGTGTTAACAGTTCACTGACCTCGTACTTTGTGCGATAACCTGGTTACCAGAAAATATAAATCAATAAGCTGATGCCCATCAACTCGTAGAAATTGTGATACTTTAAGGTGATCTTGTTACCTTGTGGGGTCTGAACAGCTAAATGAATATTAATACTTCCTCCAGTTTCTCCGATACTGAAGATTGTTACCGTGTCATCAACATTGATCTCTTCTTGCAGTAAATCCAAAAGAGCGCGATAATTTTGACTTAAGAAATCTTTTGCACTTAATTTCATGACTTGCAGAGTTACGCTGTTTTCTACCGTTGCATTCGTGAAGGAGATAAATTCTACCGTAACTTTGGATATTACGTCAGGATGGCGGCCATCGTTACCGGATATGCTTAGAGAATAACCGATACCTGCATTTGAAGATAATACAGCGTTAAATATTATATTAATAAAAATGTACTTTTTTTTTATATCAGAAACGATTACCCACCAGGTGTAATCTTGCTGGTATGCAAATCGCAAGCACTTGGAATGCTCAAAACTCGAGTGTTAGAAGTTTGAAGAATTTTACAAGAATAAACTCCGGTGGTATCTGGATCGTTTGGATGCACATCTGCAATTTTCCCAAGTGGTGTCGCTCCATTGAAGGAATGCACTATTACGTGAACAGACCGTGGTGTCGAAGGGCTATCATTCTGATCTTTAACAATGACAGTTATCGTATGTTCGCTCTTCATTCGTGGTATACCAGAATCTTCGACTTCCACCTATTATAAAAAAGTTTAAACGTGAATTCTTACTCGTACCGATTGATTCATTTATAGAAGTTGGATCTTTACTCACCACAAGATCCAACTGTGGCATAGTCTCCCTGTCCAAACTCCTGGTAGTCCTCAGGACACCCGAGTGCTTGTCCAGCGTGACCATGTCGCTTTGTCTACCTCCAACGAGTCTATATGTAAATGGTGCACCATTAGGTGGGAGATCAGGATCAGTGGCACTAAGAGTCATGATGCTGGTGCCAGCTGGTTCATTCTCGCTCACGTAGCCAATTACTTCCGATGATTCAAAGATCGGTCCGTTGTCGTTCACATCAAGTATCTCAATATGAACGGTGGTTGTGCCTGTTTGCGGAGGCGTACCAGTATCGATAGCACCGATGGTGAGATCGTAGAATGATGTAGTTTCTCTGTCCAGTTGTTTAGCAGTTTCTATGTCACCTGTTTGTGGATCCACTTTAAAAGCTTGGCCGAGATTACCATTGATGATGGAGTAAGAGAATTGATTGTTTTGTGGTCGTATGTCTTTATCCACGGCTCTAACAGTGAGCAAACGTGTACCAAGAGCTGCACCCTCGGACACGCTAGCGTCATAAGTGTTATGAAGGAATTCTGGTGGATCGTTGCCGTCTTGGATGGATATAATTACTTGAGCCTCATCGGTATCGTTTCCACGTATACCACCACTGTTCTTTGCCATCACGGTTAAAACTACACGATTCTGTGTCTCACGATCGAGTCTGCGAGAAACTTTTATTATACCGGTCTCAGAACCGATCGTGAAACCGCGATCGTTGGATGAACCAACGAAGAGGTAATACACGCGACCGTCCTCTCCTGAATCTTGATCGGTTGCTTGGACCAGACCAACTGATGTTCCAACATCAGCACTCTCCGACACATCCATATGAAAAACTGGTTGAATGAACTTGGGGTAGAATTCGTTCACTCCCGTTATGTGCACGTGGACACTCGTGAATCCGACCATTTGGGGACTAGAGTCCGGGTTAGCTGCAATTATGTCCAGCGTGTACTCGTTAGCTTCCTCATAATCAAAACTGATTTCTGAAGTGATTACACCTGTATTCTCATTTATACGGAAGTGATCCTTTCCGGTACCACCAAGAATTTTGTATTCTACCACGGCATATTTTGGCGAATCGATGTCATGGGCGATTACCTGTTAACAAAAAAGAAGATTACATGATCTGTTAAATTAGCAGAGTCTCACAAAAATGAAGTAACGTGACGTCTACGAACCTGGTCAACGAAGCTATTAGGTGGCGAATTCTCTGGCAAGTGTGCTTCGTAGACGCTCTGATTGAAAGTCGGTGGGTTGTCATTAATATCTGATACATTGATGGTCAACGTGGCCACAGCTTGCTTCGGTTCGAACCCCAAATCCGTCGCAGTGATATTCAATCTATACTCTTGCACGAGATCGTAATCCAAAGGTTCCAAAATCGTGATAGCTCCGGTAACAGAGTTTACGAAGAATTCGTTCCTCTCGTTTCCTGCCGATATTTTATATCGTACCATACCGTTGGGTCCGGAATCACCATCCACCGCACTGACCGTAAGAATTGTCGTATTAACCGGTTCGTTTTCAGGTACCCTGACCTGATAACTCACTGCGGCGAAAGTGGGCGCATGACGATTTTCACCGGATATTACCAAAGTCAGGGTCACTTCATCTTTCTGCGGTGGCACACCCTTGTCCACGGCACGTGCCTTCAGCACGTACATGGTACCGACGGCGATACCGACTAAACTTCGACGGACGGAAACCCAACCGGTTTTTTCATCCACGGAGAAGTAATCGGTTTCGTTGACACTCACCAAAGAATATCTGATCTCAGCGTTTGCACCGAAATCTGCATCGTCCTTCGCACTTAATTGGACGATTTTCTTACCGACTCCATAATTCTCGGGTACGGGTGAAAGATAGGATCTCTGTTCGAATCTTGGTGCATTGTTGTTGGCATCGACGACGCTCACGTGAACGATCGTTTTCGATAACAATGGTGGCTTCCCGTTATCTGTGCCGACTATAGTTAGGGAATACAAATTTTCTGGTGACGAAGGACGATGCGTGTGCTTGTAACGAAGAGTTCTTTTACTGAAGATATCACCAGTCGCAGGATCTACAGTGAACAGATCAGATGGTTGCAGTAGACTGTAGGATATCACTGAGTTTGGACCCTGCTTATCGTTATCCACTGCGGTCACTTGACCAACGTGCGACACAGGCTGCTGTAACTCGGGGAAATGGAAGTAATAAACTTCCTCGTCGAATTCCGGTGGGTTATCGTTTTGATCCTGAATCGTGATTGTCAGTGCTGTCCTCGTTGTCCATGCACCGTCAGTCGCGACAACCTGTAAGATAAAGTTTCGAAGGTAATTTATTTCTCAAGTTATCGAACAAATTATGGTAATCATTAGAGCGATAATAAGTTAAAACAAGTAATACAAAATCTTATTGCATGGAAACCAACCTTTAATAAATATTCGTCTTGTTCCTCTCTGTCAAGATGACCTGTCACCGTCACGTTACCGCTTGTCGCATCGATAGAGAACTTCTTTCCAGGATTTTCAGTGAAACTGTAAGTAACGTTCGCATTTTGGCCAATGTCCATATCGCTGCTGGTGATACGTATGACAAACGTTCCAATTTCAGCATTTTCCGTGACGTTTACGCTGAATAATCGCGTGAAACGGGGTGGATTGTCATTCTTGTCCAGTACCGTAACGATGACCATAGCTGTGCCGGTTAATCTTGGCTGACCCTGATCTCTAGCTTCGATGATCAATTCGTAAGATGATATCTGTAGACGGATAACATCGAAATTATTAAAATAAGAATTCACGAGGTTTAAAAGGAGCAATAAAAAGCAGGTAGGTATACACGCACTTCCTCTCGATCTAATTTCTCGTTCGTACTGATTTCACCGGTGTTACTATCGATCATGAAGGATTCCGAAAAATCATCGACCAAGTAATAAACGACTTGTCCATTTTCACCGGAATCACGATCCTTGGCAGACACTTTGCATACGAATAGGGGTGGGTACTCTTCTTCCGGCACTGTCGCATTGTAAATCGAGGCATCCATAATTGGTGCATTGTCGTTAGAATCGGTAACATTGACGAGTAATTGGACGACACTTCGCAAAGCTGGTGCATCGGAATCTCGAACTTCGATCCATGCTTCGTAGTAAGGTGCAGTTTCATAATCGAATCCAGAAGCGACTAGGACCTAAAAGAATTCACGAAAAGTCGTAAAATTCAGGAAACGAGAGCTTCGACCAGGTGTTCAAATCGAATGTCTTACCTCTCCAGTATTGGGGTCGATTTTTAAAGCATCCCCGACGTTTCCACCGGCAATACCATAAACCAAATTACTAGCAGCACCGTCTTTCGGTGTGGTTGCACTCAATTTCGTGATGACCCTTCCTTCCGGCACGTCCTCGGGCAAAGTGAACCTAGTGTTAATGTTTGGTCGAAAACTGGGGAACAGTTGTCTCTCCCACAAGTGTATCATCAGGTCAGCCGTCACGTATTGCGGCTCCACGCCACAATCCGACGCTTGGATTTGTAATTGATAGGTACTTTCGTCGCTGGTCAACTCTCGCGTGGCTCTGATCACGCCGTTATTCGAATCGATGACGAATTTATCGGCATCGTTACCTTGGAGGCGATACACTATACGAGAATTTTCACCGTCGTCGTCGTCTGTCGCTTTGGCACCGAAGACAAAGTCGCCTATGCGTGAGAATGAAATAAAATTACATAATTTGTGTTGTCCAAAGACTAAAGACAGTACTATCGATTTTTCAGCATTCTTACCAGGCTTGGTTCCACCCGGAACGTAAGCAGTATATCTCGGACTAGAAAATCGTGGAGCATTATCGTTGACATCTTTCACCATGATCGTCAAATTAACCGTAGAGGCTCGTGGCTCGGTTGGACTAGAATCTCGAGCAACCAACGTCAAATGATACACCGACGTTTGTTCTCGATCTAATGGTACGACGGTGAACACTTCTCCTGTGTCGGGATTCGCGGAGAAACGTTCAGCTTTCTCACCCAGCAAGCTATACCTGCTCGCGAAAAATACATCGTCAATTTTTCTCTTTCCTTTTGAGAATTTGTATATTCTATCACTTACCGTATTTTAGCATTCAGCCCTTCGTCCCTGTCCGTAGCGAAGGGTTTTGTCACCCAAGTACCAGCTGGTAAGTTCTCCGTTACCGTTGCTTTGTACTCTTGCCGAGCAAATTCCGGGCTGTGATCGTTCACGTCGAGAACAACGATCTTCACGATACCCGATCCAGTTAAAGGGGGAGAACCTGCAGTAAAGAAGACGGAAAAAGACTCGCTTTAATGTGCCTCTTACTGTCCCGAGACAATGCCGTTCGACGCCCTAGATTCGCGAAATTTCTTTATTATCGCACCGAGAGGTGGACCGATACGCGTTCGTTCTCTATGGAAGCAAAATTCTATCTCAACATCGCGATTATTCTAGCTCGATTTATGATCTTGGTTATGGACCGTTTATAGGAACGTAAATCGGTTTAAGAGACGGGCCGCGAGCAAGGGGCCTATCATTTTAAGAGCTTATTATTATTACAGAAAAGCGTATCCGCGAGGAACGAAGGAAGAGTATCTTTTGGAGATTTTCAATTTAATCGAGACCATACGTGGCACGCGGTCCCGAGGATGCGATCGATATTACCGTCTCGAGATTCCCGCTCGAGATAAGAGATTGGTAGAAATAATTCAGTGGACAGATGAAAAGGGTTATAAATCGAATTATGTTGTCCCCTCCGTTTTATTCTTATCTTTTTCAATTGGCCTCCTTTCAGAGACGCGCGCACGCCGATTCTAGAAATAAAACCGTGAAAGCCACGTTCGATGATACATGTCGCCGCGCGAAGAAAGCGAGAGAATTTTATTACCGGCGTACGGGCGGAGGATTCCCGCTTAATTTCATAATCTCACGAGGAACTTTGTCGTGTCGTCATTACGATAATTTTCATCGAGACATTTTAACGATTGTTCCATCGTGGGTACGAAGGCTCGCAAGACAAAAGCATGTTTTCTTGGAAAAGCGATCTCCTCTCTGCGATTGCAGCCTTTGCATGACCGAAGGATAATAAAGCCCGCGTAGATGCCGCCACGCCTTAATTATGATCACAACGTGTCACGTATGGATCCGATTGGAGATTCCGTGCACAATGTTTGCGGCTGGAGGGATCCTTTACACGGCCACGGCTTGTGTAAGAAAGCTGTACATGTCATTTTAGAATGTCGCATTCGGGCGCATCAATCTTTTCGAAATTGCCTTTTGCGATTTTAGAGAACACTATAATAATCCGTTTGAAATCGTCTTTCTACGTAGGTACTCTCGGTAAAAGATATTCGTATTATATTTAAAAAATACATCGCACGTGGGATGTGGATAAAAATTGAGATATTTTTAATACCGTCGTGTCATCGGCATTATTCGAAAGCAAACATCAAGCCTCGCTCTAGATTTTTCTCAGACCCTTTATCGAAAAGAGAGCAGAGGCAGCTACCGACTCATGCGATTCTACACTCCCCCAGCGATCTCCTCTCCTTTATAAACGAAAGATCAATATTTTCTATTCGATCGGTCATTCCTGAATCGTTCGATCTTCCATGCACGATCGTATCAAAACATTCGGACGTTCCCATCTTGGTGATTTTGCAGTGCGAAGGGACTCTCGATGCACTCAAAGGTTCGACGTATATCTATAGCACACTGCTCTTAAAATCCACAACGAGAGAAGGATAGAGAGAGAGAGCTCGTACGCACACGTATAGGATCGATCGAATTGGTTTACGTGTGCGAGCAGAGGAGGATGCATGAATAAAGTAGAATATAATGTGCGAGCACAGGCAGTACCCGAAAGATGCATGGTTGGCAAGAAAGGCTGCCCTGGTGGGGAGCGTAAGGCCCAGAAACGACATCAAGGAGGTAGAAAAGAACGAGGGAGGAGGGAAAAGAGGGAACGGAAGAAGACGAAGGTAGCGAGAGACTCGAGACGAGAAGGAAAGAAAAAGAGAGAGAGAGAGAGAGAGAGAGAGAGTCTCTGCACCAAGTCAAGAGGAAGGCATTCGAGACCGATTATCATAATCGCGCGTCATAACTCTGTAGGCTTGTCTACCTCGCCGGGCGACCGATTGGGCCATCGGGCCCTGCGATGGCTTGGTGGACCGGTGCGAGGGGGACATCAGGGGGAACGGAGACTACTGCCATCCTGCAAGGGAAGGAAAAAAGATCGAGAGAGAGCGAGAGAGAGAGAGAGAGAGAGAGAGAGAAAGAGGAACTGCCCACCGCTTAAAGAATCTCATCGAACAACCCACAAATTTATATCCAATTTGTATATTACCGCTCATTACTTAAAACTACCACCGACGGGTCTATGCTGATTTTCCACGGTCATTGTTTAGAAGGTTATCGACCGAAGGAGACCGGTAGTAAAATTCATCAGCAAATTCATCGGTTTTATGTTCAAGATTTTTTCTTTCTCTCTGTAATTTCAATTGCGTTGCCCACTACTCGATTCGGCGCGTTAAAGGGGCTTGGGTACGTACGTTTTCTCAAATTTCTTTCATTCGACACTTCCAGCCTTTCTCGTTCCGAGTGCCAGACCGAGAATAATTGTCCATTGTTCACACTAATTCGCAAGCAGTTTACGCGGTCCGAGACTGGCCACTATGGGTACGCTCACCGGAAAAATGTTCTCTCGAAAGAATGCCCGGTGCCTCTTTCAAATACCGGCCTTTGTCCTGCGTACGAGGTACACGCCTATTTAGCAGTTCATCCACAGCGTTTGTAAAGCTTCTTAAAGATATCGCTAGGTAGTCGTTTGGATCTCTCTCGGGAGTAGGTAGGTAGGTACTTGTGCCGCTCTCCTTTCGTCGGAAGGTACACGTATTCGTTTCATCGTCTCGAGCGTATATCTCGATCTTTCGTAAAAATAATTCAACTACGAATTAATTCGTAATTAAATCGTATCGTCGGACCACGCGGAGCGAGAGAGAGAGAGAGAGAGAGAGAGAGAGAGAGAGAGAGAGAGAGAAAGGTTAACCTCACGTTGAGAAAGACCGATCTTTCGATAATCGGGGAGTCGTTTGCATTAATGAAGTATCTCGATCGAAACGACTTACCGGTGTCCATGGCTACCAGCGTGAGAGTGTACTCCGGAACCAATTCTCTGTCCAGTGGACGAAGAAGGAATATGTCTCCTGTGCTGGCGTTTATCCGGAACAAGTCGGTGTCACCCTCTTTCAGGAAGTATCTCACTTGATCGTTGTACGGCGGTGTGTCGGCGTCATAAGCTTTTACCTTAATCACACAATTCATTTTTTATCAAACCCGGCCTAATTTCATCTGATAACTTAATTCACCGAATTCACCGTGCTAATTTAAAGAAAGATGACACGGTAAAGATTGCGGAGTCCTCTTAGGATCCAACAAAAGGATGGAATTTCGGAAAGCAGTTGATATGCAACAGATTACAGGAGAAACGCATTTGCAAGTCGACGAAAAGTCACGTCACGCGTCATGTCATTCTGGAACGTCTCGCCTCCGTAATAAGAATCACCTTGGTGGCACCATTACGGGCGACGTTTCTACGACGTAACGAGAGCGTATTATCGGAATTACCTGGATTACAAATCCTCCACCTGGCGGCACCATGTTCTCCATGACGTGTGCCAAATAAGGCGAGTCAAGAAAGAGGGGCGCATTGTCGTTGATGTCGAGGACGGTGATGGTGACTTGCGCGGTGTCGCCACGCGGCGTTTCGCCAACTTCCGCGGCGCAATCTTCGCCGCGAATAGTTAGGTGATATCTTGCCTTCCGTTCAAAGTTCAAATTTTTTGCGACTCTTATCGCACCGCCATCTTCGGAAATGGTGAAGTCTCGATTCTCGTCCCCCATCGCGATGCTGTATCTCACTCTACCGTTCGGGCCCTCGTCTCGATCCATTGCAGATACCTTTGAGAGTAATCACAAAAATGGTTCCAGGATATAGCATGAAAATTCGGAAAGATCTTCGCAAGCCTAATTTATAGATTTCTTATGAAATTACCTGTAGAACGCTTGCTCCGATACTAGCGTTCTCGGCAACCGTTGCGGAATATTGTCGGGGATCAAAAATCGGCGAATTATCGTTCTCGTCGAGTACCAACACGGTAATAGTGGTGGTGTTTGACTTGGGTGGTTCGCCGCGATCCTTCGCGGTAACTTCCAGCGTGTAGTTCGATCTTTGCTCTCGATCTAACGGGCCCGCAACACGTAGCAGCCCATCGACCGGACCCAACGTGAACGGTAGCTCGCCGTCCTCCAAGGAGTACTCGACGTAACCGTTTCTACCTTCGTCCCTATCGACTGCCTTTATTGCCATCACCACTGTATTGCTAGGCGCGTTCTCTATGATCGATATCTTTGTTGGCGATATAAACTCCGGAGACATGTCGTTCACATCGAGCAGCACCACGGTAACCTGTTGGTCGTTGTTGTTGTCCGGGACCCATCGAGAAAACGGGCACGGACGATAATTAATTATGTATTAATCGATCGCGTCCGCAGGGAGAGGGAGAGTGTGAGAGAGAGAGAGAGAGAGAGAGAAGGACCGAGGTGTACATATGTGTGTCCGCGTGTGTGTTTGGGGTGGAGAGAAAGGGACGGTCGACGCGAGAAGAAGAAGGCAGCAACAGGGACGACGACTGCCGGGGCAAAATAAAGGAAGAAGTCGGGAGATAACCCGGGCACGGAGACGAAACGCAACGATTTACTTTGGTAATTAACACGTTCACGCCACCTATAAATCAGGCGCGCTTTTATGGCCTTTCGAGCGCAGGAGAGTCGGTATATCAAGCGCGTTTCTTGCTGAACTCTCGGGGCTCCCGCGCTCGTATTTATTCCACGTAACTCGACCACTTTCTTTCTCTGTCTCTCGCTCCCTTGCTCTTGGAAGGAAAAAAAGGAGAAAGAAGCCAGAGAGGGAGAAAGAGAGACGAAAAAAAAGGAAGGAAATTTTATCGAGCTTCCCTGTATTCGTGAATCGAAAGAGTGGGCTGACGAAATGGTGGAAGAAATTCAGGATGGAATATAAACCTCCTTCGGGAAGTTAGGGAACGGCCGAGGTGTTCGAATTGAAGCGCGACATCCTTCTTGCACTTGAAAGACTCACCTGTACCGTCGACGACAAAGGACGAGAGGGTGGTACGGCCGCGTCTGTCGCGCTCAGAACCAAATTGTAAAGTGGCTTCCGTTCTCTGTCGAGGGGTCTCCTGGTGTAAAGCGTGCCGTTCGCGGCGACACCGAAATCACCGTCCTCGTCGCCAGCCACCACAGCATAAATCACCCTACCGTTGTCCCCAGAATCCAGGTCCTGTGCGGTCACCGTCAACACGGACGTACCGACGGTGGCGTTTTCGACGATGTCAGCGGAATGCGGACCCACCTCGAATATCGGCGCGTTGTCGTTCAGATCAACGACGTTGCAATAAACCGTCACCGTCGACGACAACGCTGGCACGCCTCCGTCGGTCGCCTGGACTACGAGAATGTAGTGCTGTATCTGCGAACAATCATGATTTCACGGTGTCTCGTGTGTCTCTCTTTGGAATTATTTAGATGCCGAGTAATTCATGTACTGCTATGGAAATATCAGTCAACCAGGAAAGTTCTGTCGCTGGGATTAGAATAAAAATGTAGTTATTTTGATTTATAATAATTTTACCGATTAAATGTTCACCATTATATCGTAATACTTTATAATTTCCATTTATAAATACCATTTTTATCAAATTCAACTGTTTTATTTTTAAAGAAGTAAAAAACGACAGAACTTTCTTGTTCACCTACTCGTCATAATTCTTATTGCACTAACTGTAAAAATGATTACGTTTTCCGTCAAGTTATCGCGAGCCCCGTTTGGAAGAACTCACGTATTTCGGGTATTCAATTTTTGGCAAAGGATAATCACAGTTCTCCTACTGTCTACCGTACAGACAGTGTACGAAAATAACGTCTTCTTCCTATTATCTCGTGCTCGTAACTGATCCTTTTAAGGAGCGCGCGCTTAAGCGCTTTGCAAGAACCGATGCGAATTTCGTGGAAGCGCCGAATTATTTCTTCCTTTCAAATGTGTTCGGATCCTTTGCCCATCCGTATACGCATTTCACGGTCCCGTAATGATCCTGGCGTGTATCTGGGAACGATATTACGTTGATGAAGGGTTCTATAAACTACTCATTCTTTTTCCGCCGCTTCCTTCCTCCCTTTTTCTCACTTCTTTTTATCCGGAACGTGCATCGCTCGACAAGGCCCCCATGTGTATTTGTCGAATGGACCTTTCACTCGTGTCTTCTCGTATACAGGACGCGCGACTCCGATGTATACCTCACTGTCAGCCCATCGTTTTACATAATCTTACTTTTTATAATTACAGAAATTCAACGATCGAACCGATCGGGCCGATCCCTTGACTCCTATTACGTCTCGTCGATCGATAAAAATGATCTCGCGATTTTTTAGCGATAAATCAACCACCACGAAGAATAAATCTAAAAGTTCGATTGCAATGACGATGCGGATTTTCGGTTAGGCCTGCGGATGGAAAATCATGCGCGTGAAAGGGCCTGTACTTTCGAGCACCCACACACTCGGAGCTTTCTTCCGATCGGAGCATCCTAAACGCGCGCGTCTAACAATAAGTATGGCTTGTCTCCGAAATGTAGCGGCGGACTGTCATTAAAAGCGTCTGTTCATCGATCTGTCTGACTGTTAGCGTTAAACCCTAAATTCTAGTGTTGCGGTATAGCCGAAAGGTAATATAATAGGTGTGCTCGGGTTCTTCTTCAATGTGGAGAGGCGTGCGTATGGTTATAATCGTTGCCTCGGGCCTCCTCGAACATGTTTCACCTTACCGCGTACGGCGAAAACATGTTGCGGACCGTTTTAGCCAGGAGTCATCTGCTCGCGCAGAATTTTTGACTTTGCAATCGATAGAACTCGATCGATGATTTACTGCCCCTACTTTTTGCGTCCTTCGCCCGTCCATCGATCGATCGATCGATCGTCCTCTCCCCTTCGCCTCCTATTCATCATCTTCGTTGCGCAGTAACGCTAAGGGACGGTCTTGTAACTTAATTGTTATTTAATAGAAAGGGATCGTGGATACTTATACGATGCGATCGAGACGATACTGCTGGATGGCGGTAGCTGTGGTGGGAGTGTGCCGGTAAATGAACGATTAAGATGCCGCGTGATATTAATTTCTTTTCTATTTGACGAAAGAGGCTTAAAGCGTTAACGAGATTAATTCGTGCAACGTGAGCGAGCGAGTATCAAGATCGTCTTAAGAAAATATATTATTTAGGAAATCTTCGATGGATATTTATGTATACCTACCTACGTTCAATTACAGCCGATAACTTCTTCAAGTAAGTTACTTACCGCTAACTGGTTGTACTCAACCGATACACGTATGCACACCCTGATATTCTACGAAATAAAGAACGAACATGAGATTAGCCGTACCAACCTGTTCGTAATCAAGACTGGCGGTGAGCGTGAAGACGCCTGTGTTGGGATTGAGAGAAAAGACGTCGTTCGCCCAATCGGATATTAACGCGTAACTTAATTGGCTGTTAGCACCTTCCGCATCGGCGTCGCTCGCGACGACCTGCCCGACGCGGCTTCCCCTCGGCATGTTCTCCGGTACGTCGAACGAGTATGCGCTGGCTTGGAAGGTCGGCGCGTTATCGTTCGTGTCGGTCACCTGGAAAAATCAACGACGTTTCTTTGCATTAAAAAGCGAAAGTATCTACTTGAGATATCGTGTCGAGTGACTGTTTTTTTTTGCAAAACAGGGAGAGAGGGATTGAAATACGCGTGACTGCGAAAGAAAAAGTGTTATAATTGGGTAATTATCATCGGTCATTGCATTATATTATCATCGATTATAATATATAGTTAGGTGTGCGTCGATATCTGGCTTGATTGAAAGGTGCTGGAGAACTGAGAAATTCTTTTGGCACGATGTCATTTACAGACACGTTTACAAGCTAATTTTAATAAAACCAACTAGATTTGCTCTATCCAAGTGGACTCTAAGACGTATCCCTATTCGAAATCATAGATAACATTTTCCAGACGATCCATGCAATTAGTTAGAAAATTCACGGAGCCTATCGAGCAATCAAGCCAAGAGGACATTTGTCAGGGATACCAAGAAGGACGATGAGGAGGATGGTAATAGAGAGCCATTCGTATCTATCCATCGTCTCAACCAAATTGCCGGCGCAACGCGATCGAAACAGAGAAGCTGAGCTTAGCGTCGTATAGATAGATAGAAAGCCTGTTGTAGGTAACAGGAAGGAGAGAACGGTGCCTGTGCCGTGCTGCTGCTGCTGTTGCTGCGTTGCTCTCTAACGTTGCAACGTCTATCCACGGCGCATACCAAGGAGGCAGCGACCGACCGTGAGCCGGCCGATATCAACCGGTGAAAGAGCGAGCGGAGGCGGGCACGGTTTGATTAAGGAGGGCTCGAAGACGTTTGCAAAAAGTGACGGTGCCTCGAGAGACGCAGGAGGAGATGCTTCCAGATGGAAACAGGTCGACGATGGATACTGGAAGTTGAGTGGTGGGCTGAGGAGGGGGAAGGGATTCTGGACGAGGACGAAGAAGAAGAAGAAGACGAGGAAGAGAGATTCGCGAGGGGTTGGAGGAGGAAGAGGTCGAAGAAAGAAGAAGGAGAAGGAGGAGGAGGAGGCTCTTCGTCTCTCTGACTTGGGTGCGGCGGGTGGCTGTTCGGAAAGAGAGAAAGAGATAGAGAGAGAGAGAGAGAGACAGAGAGGGAGAAGTGGAAGGAGGTGGAGGAGGTGGTGGTAGGGGGGAGGGCAGAAGGGGCAGATTCCGCAACTGTCGGCAAGAGCGGGCCTCTTTCACGGAGCCCCAAAGAGCAAGCTATGATCGGGTCTGGCATTCCTTTTGCCTTTAAGAGACCCGGATAGAATAGCCGCGTGCGTCTCGTGCCGGAGCGGCAATTCGGTGCCTTCTTAGCGAACGGGCTTCTTAAAAGAATTCCAGCCATTACGCGTCATAAGGATAATTTTTGCGATTGTCTCCGAAGGTTGGTCCTCTTTCTCCCCGCATCTTTCTTTTTC
>JAIFRP010000031.1:159092-173140 GCA_032403825.1 Odynerus spinipes
AGGAGAAGGAGGAGGAGGGGAAGGCCTCCGATCTGGTCCTCCTCGGCTTTAAGTACTCCATTTATCGCGTATCTCCTTTTGTTTCTCGTACCTACGTACATACATACGTGCGTGAGAGTGAGACCGGATATCTTACGATATTTTTCTGCGATATCACGGCGAATTATTCGCTTATCTCCGAGGACCGATCGTGAGTTATATCGCATAAAGAGAGAGAGAGAAGGAAAGAGAATCGATTCGAATCTATCAAACGTGTTTTCAACGTGAACCCTTCGAGAAATAAATTCACGTGTCCCTCCGGTGGAGACACATTCCCCAGGATTTCTCGCCTACATCTTCGTAACACAGTCCGGTGATCCTTTAACATCCTTACGAGTCTACGACGTAGTACTTCGTACTATTGTGCGCGAAAACGGTGTCGGCTCGTTCGTGGAACCGCCCGTAGCTGCTGTGAGAAAATGTCATCTCGACTTATTGAGCACTAAACAAGTCCGACATATCGTATTGCTTTCCACTGCTGGTAAAAGAACGTTTAGACATATCCTATATGTTGCTCGGTTAGGCCTTTACCTACGTCGAATATTTAAAAGCCCGTACTCGTTCGCGCTTACACGCCCGAGAGGGTTTCGAGTATCTCGCTTCTCTTCCATCTGCTCGACGCACTCGCCTCTTCTCTCTCTCTCTCTCTCTCTCTCTCGCACGCACGCACGTATACGTTGGCTCACTTCGTGTCCGCGAGCTTAGCGTAAGATCAGGAATAATAATGAAGCTGATTGCCAGGAGACACAAGAACTCCGTATATAACAGTTACGTGTACGGACAGATGTGAGCTAAAAGGAAAATAAACGCGTCGTGGAAGATCAGGGTCGTCGTTCGGCCTCGGTGTCCTTGGGAGCCACGGAACCATGTAAAGTTGAAGCCTTTCTTTGCGCCGCGAATCGATTTAAATCCGCGATCGTGGATATCGATGCTCCTCTCGTGCCCGCGAACTACGTTCCAGTGGTAAATGCCGATTAAGGACGGACAAACGAAGAAGGTGAATTGCGTTGCAAGTAGAAAGTACTGAATTGGATCAGACGCGTTACGACACTTCTCGCGTGTACGATAAGTACAACGAGGCCGATGATATACATACATACATATATGTACGTATATGCATACGGACTTTGCACTCTAAATTCAACTTTTTACAAATGAAGTTTTTTCTATAAAAATGTTTCTCCAAGTTTTTCCCGTCAAGGTGAATTTAATTTACAAAAAGTTGAATTTGGAATGGGAAACTTGTATGTATATAACGCAACGTGGATCGATAAATATTACGTGTACGCGATATCGAGAAAAACGAAGAAACGTTTAATTTCAATTCGATTCGTTCGCGATCTATTTACGTCGATCATCCAAGGACGACGAGTTCGATAATAAAACAGCTGGTAATAGAAACAAACTAGGAGTGATTAACTACGATCGTGTGCGAGTAGCACTCTCTCTCTCTCTCTCATTGAAGTATGTACGGGGCAAAATGAAACGTATATTCCCGTTTGACCGCGATACCTATCCGATAGGACTACGATCGACGTGCAATGAAACGGAACTGACCGGAAACGCGTCAGCGTTCGAACCAGACTCTACTATTAATTGTACCTATTACGCGAGAATTAGCGGCATAATCGATAACGTCCTATCGAGTATACCGTCGTGAATCGTAATGCTCCGTCGTTTCTCAAATCGTCTTGTCGCTGGAAGTTAAATGATATTTTCGATCGTTCCGTGAGATCGTGCTAGATCGTTATATCTTTTAAACGGTGAACGACGAGGACGATTGCGGAACCGGTCGTCAAACTTCTGCCGAACGGAATTACGACGATCTGTAACAAATGCTACGAGCACGGGATGATAAATAAATAGTGGATAATCTTCGAGCATACTCGTTTTTAGTCGTAGCGTGAAGCGATTTAAAGGATCGTCGCGAAGACGTAAATCGTTCGTGGGATCAACGCACACGTCTGTACGAGCAGAGATACGTATACACCCACAGGAACGTGCGATACGTCGGTGATACGTACGAACACACGCGCGAGCGTAGCCGTACGTGTTTACAACGTGTTGGAACGATCAAATAGTTCTGTTTGAGATACAATTAAAAGAAGGAGGAGAAAGAAGAGAGAAGAAGAGAAGAAGAGAAGAAGGAGAAAGGGAGAGAAAGAAAAGGGAACGGGTGGAGGAAATAAAAGGAAGGAAAGAAAGAGAGGGTCCCAGTCGGCGACCCGGCCCCGCCCTTCGAGTCCTTTCGGATCGCGCGAGAGGCCCATAAACGATCCACGGTACACTTTCTTTCGGAGATCTCGTCCGCGACTCGATTTGCACTGATCTTTCGTATCTTTCATCTTTCTCGTATTCGTACCTTCGATAAACGCCTACTTAAACGAATCTTTCTTCGATAGTATTTGCTGTAATCGTTTCACAGAGCTCCCAAAAATTGCACGAATAATTTTTTATCATAGACCAATGTTTTACTTTACAATAATAGTCAAGTTTAAAAGAAATTACTTCGATCGTATTCGTACTTGAAAAAAGGTCCAATTAACGACCTAATTTTCGATTCTCCGTCTTTCATCTCAAAGCGATATAAACAATAAAATGTAAAGCAAGGACCAATCGTCCCGGAATCGTTCGTTGAAAGGAATAAAGGCTCGGGCTCGCATTCGAGGGAGCAAGGCCCGTAAGACCGAGCGAGCACGGTCGCGAGCATAGTCGGCATTCGAAATTAAGAAAAAAGGAAGGAGGCATTACGAAACGAGAAAGGAAGGAAGCGAGATAGAGGTAAGGAGGAATCAGCGTACATGGCCCCGCCCACCCTGTCCTTTGGCGCCTTATGCCCGCTTCACTGGGACGCGATGCATAATATTTTCGTTCGGAGATCCACGCTCCATGATCGAGAGTCATGTTAATTCCCGATCGAACGGTAAAAGATAGCCATTACGGAGGCATGCGAGTATACGTGCCTCGTGGTATGTAAATCGTAATCTCAACAGGCCGTATTCGGAACGGTCGCGCGCGCGCGCGCCCGCGCACATACTGTTAACAACGATACTGCCCTTCTGATTCTCGGATTAAGACTCGGACCGAAATACTACACGTATATACGCGTGTACGTGTGCGCGTGTATATCTATCCTGCACACAACAGCCCTTATTCGCGAACGAATCGAAAAACGAAAGTGACTCGAACAAGGTCGATCCATTAAAGCAGCGAAGAGATCGAAGAGATCGAAGAGATCTCTCCTCGCGCGTACTCCCGCTCTTTTTCCGTTTCTAAGATGATTTTTGCCGAAGGTTCTTCTCCCTGTTCTCTTTCTTCTTCTTCTTCTTCTTCTTCTTCTTCTTATCCATACTTTCGCCTATATTCGTCGCGATTAGTCTCACGTAATCGCCCCTCGGTAAGGAACGAAACGTTGATGAAACGCTTACAAGGGATTCGCCACGTTCGGGCTTCCAAATATTATCTCGATCCCTCTTCCCTTTGAAAACCCACTTTAACTGCACTTACTCCGTCGCGAAGATAAAGAAGAAAAGACGCTGGCGCTTTCGTGTGGCGGGCTCCTTCAGATTCGGAGTACCCACCTCGACACTGTAGCAATGATACCATCGCAATGACGTACATTATTCAAGCCGCGTGGTAGGTAAGAGACGAGTCCGCGTTCTCGGAGGATACGCGATAATCACAAAGTTGCAGAGGTGGTGGAACGCGTGTAGGGATACAGACGGGCGCGCGTAGCGTTCGAAAAAGAACCGAAACGAAAGGAAGTTGGAATGGGCGAGAAGATGGCGACATGTGGGTTCTCGTGTGCAACATAATTGCGATTTTCTGTAAGGACGTTCCTCGTATCGGGCGAGAAAGTTCGAAGGTTCCTCCGCTCAAATTTTTATCTCTTCTCGTTAATTTCATCTTATTCGTCGTTGATTTATTCCCCTCGACGAAAACTCGATTAAAATAGATCCCTCGGCCCACACAGGAACCGACGGCACGACACGTTGAAACAATCTAACTAATAACTTACATATATTTGTCGTCGATATAACGCTTGATAGTTTATTCTAAATACATGTGACACGCGTTTAGCGTGCCCGTTAAATATGCAAATATTTTACATATATTTTACATAATTAACCTCTATTAGAGACTTCATTACACGTACCTACCTCCTTCCGTATGGGAAACGGATAAATAAGAAAAATGAAAAAAGAAGAAGAGAAGAAGAAGAAGAAGAAGTAGCTAAGAAGCTAAGAATCTCAGGAGCACGATCGGAATCGATGCGCATCGTAATTCGCTTCGATTTGCGTCAAACTATTCGCACAATTAACGTTATCTATCTCGATTCGATGAGATCGATACGGAAATTACACTGGGATCCTACCGCCGACTATCTCGCTCGTTTTAACTCCGCAAGGAATATCATTCGCGAGGCTGTGCCTTCTCCCGTCTCTCGTTCTTTACCAACACAATATACATTATGTGCTCGCACACGTGCGTATTATCGTACGGTACGGTCGTGAGCATACGCGCATAGTTCAGCTATGGGCTTTAAAAAAGAAGAAGAGAAAACGACGAACTCGCGAGAATGAAAGAAATGAGATAGGAGACAGAGAAGGAGAGAAAGAGAGATAGAGATAGAGCCGTCATCGGGCCCCGCCCGCCATGTCCTTTGGGCCATATGCGTCTCGTACACACTCTCGTGCCGCCAAACCCGGAATACGCGCGATATTTTCGATCGGCAGGCACCGTTTCGCCATCGATTTATGTATGTCCACTTTCGCGCGCTTATTTTTACGCGGATACGCGGCTGTGCTTTATAAAGAGAGAACGAGAGAGAAAGAGAGATCTTCGAGTTAAGATCGTCCGAATTGCGTCACTGATTTAAGAAATCTCGAACGAACGGACTCTGACTTTCTTTGTACGATCCATCGAAGATACGTTAACGAGATACCCGTCGATTAAAAACGTTAACGAGATATTAGAAAATAGCATAAAACGAGATGGCTCTATTTAGCCTGGATTTTCCCCGTAGACCGGCCAATTTCCATTCCCCCGATTTTTCAAGAGTTAATGAGTTATCGTCGATATCGAGTATAATTACAGGACAGATACGGAATCCAGTCGGATCTAGTCGAGAGATCGATCTCTGGCTCTCGACACGTGAAGAAATTACGTGTGGTTCGTGCTCGGACAACGGTTTGCATTTATCGAAGAGGGCGGCAGGAGAGGAAGGGAGGTAAAGAAAAGAAAAGGGAGAGAGAGAGAAAGAATCCGAATAAAATTCTCGCCTCGCGAGAGGACTTTCCAAGGTGTTATCAGGCGCCAGCACCGCACGTAAGTGCAATTTCATTCCCTCGCCGTGGTTAAGGATTAATTCAAAGCGTCGTCTCGACACCGCTGCAACGATTCCACCAGGATAACGCGCATTATGCACGCGTGCATACACGCGGAAAGAGAGAGAGAGAGAGAGGGAGAGAGAGAAAGAGAGGAGGGAAGAGAGACAGATACGTTAAACACACGCTTTCGTCCCACGGACACTCCGTTTCATTCTCCTACAATGTCCTACGAACGCCCGTAACGGCCGGCCTCGGCAACCCGCTCGGTTCAAGCCCGGCAAATAAATGTAGCCTTTGAAACGAAGCGGGACGAGCGTGCAACGAACGAGGCCGGTCTACGCAACGCAACGCAACGCAACGCAGCGCGCGCGCGCGCGCGGAAAAACGCCTCTCTCGCGTCGAACCGCGGACCGACGATTTATGGCTTTTCGAGAAGCCGCGAGCCTCTTTTATCTGCTTTCACCCGATTGTTCTACCCGTTCGATTCAGAAAGGTAGCTATACTTATACGCGCGCGTACGTTGCGATACGCAACCGGTGATGGTAAAAGGAAGGAGGAGGATGCTGTGCGAGAGGAAGCACGAGAGAGCTCGATCGAGTTTCCCATATCGATCGTTTCGCTACGGCCCACGACGAATCGATTGAAACTTCCGTAAGTAGGTACATACCCACGTTTCGTTCTTTTTATTAAGCTCGACCAAGAGCGTGAATAATTTATACAAATATTAGAGTGTCTTTGAGGAGCGTTAAAAATAATTACCAGATACTCTAGAACAAAGTTATATTTTATTCCCCCGTAAAAGTTTCAATTGTACAAAGTTAAAAACACAAATTTTACAAAACATTCCAAGCTCCGATCCCAACGAGATTTAATTCGCGGTGTCCCGGCAAAGCCATCGTAACGGTTCCACCCTGTCGTTTGGTGCCCAAGAAGCTGGAGCAAGAAGCACGAGAGAGGGAGATCCGTGAGGTCCATGAAGAGCCTCCGATACATATTTTCGTTTAGAGATATCCGTTCGGAGATCGATTTATGTTAATTTCCGTGCATGCGCCCATCTTTTTAACGTTCTCGCGCGGAAGAGCGAAACGCTTCGATGCGCATACCTTCTGTCTCGATTGTGTGCGTATTGTATACGTGCATATCTGTGTCTGTACGCTCGCGTGTGTGTGCACGAGAGAAAGAGTAGTATCCGGCGCGCGTTTCACGCGCGAGTGTGCGTGTAACACGTAGGCAAGAGTTCCCGCGGGGCTCAATCGTTATCGCCGAGGCCTTATCTCGTCTTAAGACTTCCTTGCAAGAGCAACGCGAAGAGGCCCTTCTGCAATTATCCCCCTCCCCCACTTTGATTCTTTCTTTTTTTCTTTCTTTCTCTTTCTCTCTCTCTCTCTCTCTCTCTCGAGCTTTCGCGCCGAGAGACCGCCCTTCCTCTCCCTCCTCCATTTTCGATCCGAGAATTTGATTTTTCCGCGATGCTGTTCACGTATGATACAACTCTCTCTCTCTCTCTCTCGCTTTTTTTTTCTCTTTTTCTCTCTCTCTCGATGGCCAAGCCGTAGCCAGAGAGAAGCGACGTCGTAATCGTTATTTATTCTTATTCTTACCTCCGAGCATCTCCGTCCCTCTTTCCGCTCCCCCTCTCCCATCATACCACCGGTCCCGTGCTATATTTCGTTCGCTTCTCCCTTTTCGTTCGATCCCATCGAAAAATATTCGGCCCTCGTCGTATCTCCCTGCCTCGAGACGTTTAACCCTCTCCTCTCCCCCACCACCCCGCCCTTGTTACTCGTTCAAGTCTCTAAGTCGAACCGGAGGTTCTCGAGAGAACGAATTTTTACCCGGGATCGATCGATATTTATTAACGCGATTTGAAATTAAAATCATTAGGATTCTGATAATTTTCTCGAAATAATTAACATCGTGTGCATGCACGTTGATTAATGTCGCCATCCCGGCTAAACCTTAATAGTAACGAATGCTCGTTACCAGACGCAGCTTAGGTGTCCTTCATTAATTTACCTAGAGACGTTCTATTAACGTAGAAGAAGAAATCGCAATCTTATCGTTATCGCGGTTGTCAGCCAGTGTCTCGTAAGGCTCGCCTAAGAACGCAATAGAATATCGCGATGATAATTGCGCGAGCCGCTCGCACCTCGGCCAGGGTAATTTAGCTCCGATTCGTCCAGGAACGGTTGTTCGGCACGTACGCAATTTAGAATTAATGTATTTCCTGTATCGTGGAAGCGGAGGCAATCGCGGAGGTTCGCTACCGGCGCGTACGAAAGGAGCACGACACTACCGGTTTTCGAGTCGAACGCCGAAAAAAAAATCCATTCGCGATCCTCCGAGCGATAAGTGCCGCGAGGATAGCTCCTCTCGTGAACGCGCGAGCACCCGTTCGCGCTGCCGCGGGAAAATAATAGGGAAATTAATCGTACGATTGAGAAATTAAAGTGTCGAGAAAGGGAGAGACGGTAACGCAAGGGACAGTGAAGGATGGTCTAAGCGATACACGTTTCAGCGAACAAAGGAACGATCGAGGACGAGCGATCTTTCTGCGATCGATAGGCGAACGTCTAGGCAAGGATCGGGTGTTCTCTCCTATCCAAGAAATAAACCGTTTCTATCTGAAAGCGGTATAAGTACATTTACTCTTAATCCGAGAGATTTTAAAATATTGGCAAACGTTAATAACTTCCGGTGACGTAAAATTGACTTTATTAAGAAATATTTTCGATAACGAGCTCGCGCTTTCGGAGACTCCATAGTCTTTTCGAGGTGCACGGATTATACGGTATAAGAAGTTCGTTGGACTCTCGTATCAATTCGTCGGTGATCTCGATGGGATTTCTCGAAAGGGCGCCCTTGCTCTTCGTCCCGCTTAATAGTTCGAAATTCGCACGAAAGTTAGCGACGGGCCGAAGAGTGTACTCTTGGTACCTTCGTATTTTTCGTGGCACCCCGTATACACGTCGTAGGCGCGAGGGGTGCGGCAGCCCTGGGCTGGTCGGCGGAGGGCCTGACAGTCACTCAATGAATTATTGGCCATAATAGCAGTGGCAGCGAGGCTGGGCCCCGTTCTCTCCTGCATCTTGGGCCCACAACTCGATTCCGGGGCCCCCGTAACCCGTTGGTGTCGTACCGCGAGATGAAACGTATTGTTGCTGTGCACGCTCACTAGGGTATACTCGACTTGCAACCACCACTGGCCCGGGAAGACGGGAGACTCTGTTTCTCTACCCGAGTGAGAGGAAGAGGGAGAGAGAGAGAGAGAGGGGAAGAGTGCAAACCCGAAGTACAGCTCGATTTCGGCGAAGGAAACCAGTCACGACGTTCGAGGGCCAATTCTATTGATCCAACTATCCAATTCACTCTAATATTATTCACTTGTATTATCCAATTCGCTCTAATATTATTCACTCGTATTATCCAATTCACTCTAACGAACACCTATAGATATATTCCATGCAGATAAATCAGTTTCTCGCTTTAGAAACGAATGTTAAGTATTCCAGGAATTATCTACGCCACGGGAGAAACGTACGTACATTTGGAAAAGGATCATTGACCTTGTAAGCGGCGATCCTGGAACGTCGTGAGTCGGCTTCACCTGCCAAGAGAAAGAGAGAAAGAGAGAGAAAGAGAGAGAGAGCCGGGGAAGTAACGGGAGTCGATAGTTTCGCGAACACATACCTTACCTATGCGAACTCTTCGAACTATCGCGAAGTCGATCGGTTAGGTTCGACTTTGTTAGGCTCAGAGCTAACGTCGTCGTGCAGCCCGGAACACAGGCGAATTCTGGATTCTGGATATGTGGGACCGAGGTAGAAGGAGGCGAGGAACAAAAGGCTTACGTACATGTATCTAAGAAGCACGCGAAGTAAGAAGAAGAAGAAGAAGAAGAAGAAGCAGCAGCAGCCCAGCACCTTTCTCTTCTCTCCCCGAAACGATCGAGAAAGAACGAGAGAGATCGAACCTGATAAGGGATCCCGGGCCGATCGATCTTACGAGTTTTCGCGAAAAATAAGAAGAGGAAGAAAGACGCGGTAAGATTTTCGAAAGTTCCACCTTCCTGCCGAGCTGCGGCACCCGTTCTTCCTCTTATACTCCCTTATTATTATCGTCGTTGTTCTTATTAATATTATTATTATTTTATCATCACGGCTGTCCCTGCGGGTATCCGCGAAGGGTGATGGAACGAGGCTGTGGCAGTGGCGATGGTGATGAGGATGCTGCTCGAGAGCTGAGAGCCGGAGATGGAAAGAGGCGAGGTGAGGAGAGGGATAAGAGGGGGGCGCAAGTTCGTACTGCGAGCGTGGAACGAGAGGGAGAAAGAAAAAGGGAGAGAGAGAGAGAGAGAGAGATAGGAGAGTGGAACGGCGAGAGGCATCGGCGAGAGACGCGCCGAAGAGGAGGTGGAGGAGGATGAAGAGGTGGAGGAGGTTGGTCAGAGGGAAAGAGTACCTACGCATTGCAGCAGACATTATGCTAATCTGCGAGCGAGGATGTATGCCCGATAAGCCGCCTGTGCCTCGGTATATAAGTCCCCTTCTGCCAGCAATGAAGCCCAGGGGCCCCACGCCCTCGATCTCACGTACATGTACATTACCGCGCGCGTGTACGTGCGTGCCTTACATTACGTTACCTTGCGCCGTAAAGTAACTTTCTCTCGCATGCCCGCGCTCATCCCTCTCTTCCTAGATCTCTTTTTTCTTCTCTCCTTCCTTTATCTCGTTCTAACGAAAATCTCGAACAATTTGGCTAGTCGATCTCGAGCGTTCAAGGTCGATCACGCGCAAAGTGTAAATACAGCTCTCATCGGGTTCGTATGGAAACCTAAAAGGGTTTACGATCGTGGACCTCGCGTGTGATTATTGGGGGAGGATGAGTGCAGCGGAAAGAAAGTAATGTTTTTCATTTTCGTCCGCCGTCTATGTTCCAACGGAGAGGTGGAATTTAAAGAAGTAGATTATTTGTGTGACATTATCACGGGGTTCCACCTTTGAATCATTACCCTGAGCTCGGGTTATATCGCGTGCTATAATTCAGAGTATATACCGTGCGCGTTTACATTTTAAAGAAAAATGCGGAAGGGCAGAGCCGGCGCACGAAGTTTTTAAGGGTACGAAGTATACACAGGTACACACACATATATATAGGTATGTATGTATGTGCAAGGTAGGTAACATCGAATACGCGTGACCGCGGCTAATTTTAACATCATTATCTTTGTGTGCGCGGGGTCGAATGGATTATGGTTCGCGTGTACGCTGTTTCAACATCGCCGATGAGCGCCCCCNNNNCTTCTCTCCCTCACTCTCTCGCTCTCTCTCTCTCTCTCTCTCTCTTTATGTTTCTGTCTCTCTTTCTCTTCTCGCATTGGTATTATCAGTAACGAGATTTGCAACGAGCGCCGTGGCACTCTAGATAGCGTGTTTTAGGAACGAAATTTAACAAACGCGATATCGTTTACGTAATTTACAGAAAGGTATAATATTGAACCGGCCGGCGAGCCGGCAGGCCACTCGGCAATAGTATTCGAAAAATCGATACATACTACGCTGGTGGAAACGTCGAATAGAATTCCATCGGGGCCGAGTGCTCCGAACGATATGCTAATTGAGTTCGAACATTCAGATTATAATGGTGGACATTTTGGATTGACGATAAATCTATACGGGCTCCTTTCGCGAGGCCGGCCCGTGACTGTCTCTCTTTTCTCAGAACGCGAAGCCCAATATCCCATAACTCGTTCTTATAAGGTCACCAACGGGAAAGGAAGTTGGATTCGATCAAAAATCCACACAATTCAGCTATCCTTCCGTGGACAGATTTTATATCCACGGGTCGAACTCTCGGCGAGCGGGTGGGTGAGGAAGGTTGACCAGCCCGATAAATCCGGTTGGGTAAGACGTTAAAGGTGACTAATTATCACGAGATACAGTGACATCGAAAAGAGGGACGAACTTATTTGAATACAATCGGGACCGCGGGTATCCATTTTCTTGCATTCCCGAGTCGACGAAGCTCTACGTACTTTCTCCTAAGAATGCCGTTCTACTCTCGTACTTCTTGCCGACTTCCTACTCGAAATCAGTTTCGAGACATGTCGCTTTTGTCACGAGTTTACTATAAATAGCGGCACCGCTGGCTTATCGATACTCCCTAACCGCGAAACTTGTTTCTTGTCTACTTATATTTTAGTACTCGATTCGGAAGATAAAGCAATTTAAAGTTCGCGCTGAGAATCATTATCGACGATTAAATTACCCGGCGCTTTTAAAATAAACGTTCGGCTAGAAACGAGAACGCGCGTAAGACTAAAATAGAATTTCCTTCGATCGTAAAGCTTCTTACCCAAGAAAAATACTTGAAAGGAAAACTCTTCCTTTCGTCGCGGTTACGCAGTAACGCGCGTGCTTCTCGGATTACCATTTTACATTCGCATCGAAGCACGCCGCTCTTTTCTCCCATCCTCCAACATAGCATGTCGCGATCTACTTAATAGTCCCCGTCAACGTTCAGAAGTTGACCCGAGGGCCGCTGACTTTATAACCCGCGACTCCGAGTCCTGAATCATTCCGTTTTCTTTCATTCAAACGCACAAACCCATTCGCGTTATCGAGGTCTATAATCTTCGATTATCTCGAACCGCTAAAGAAAGAAAGTTGACATTTACGATTGGTCTCTGCTCTCCCTCTTTCTTCTTTATCATTTGGAGAGGAATACAATAGAGAAGATCGTACGAAGGGTCACGCGAAATTAATCACTTGCGGAGGTTAAGCGCTGTATAAAAATCAAATTTTTATTATATTTTTAATATTACAAAAATTATAAAATTTTAAGCACCGCGGACTAAGAAACTTCAACAAACCCGAATCAAACATCCCCCCTCCCCCTTAAAACCTAGATCTTTCTAAATAGGAGCAAGCCGAACCCGAATACGTTACCAGTCGCGCGCGTTTCCCTTCGACTTCTCCATCATTCCTTGCAGCATCGGAGGCTAAAAAAGCAGAACCGATTATGCAGTTGTCTCTTGGGATACGTGTCAAAGACGGGAGTGGAAGAGAGATAAGACGAGTCTCGGCAGGCGCGAGCTCGGTTGCTCAGCTCGCGCGCGCGCGCGCGCTCACACGGCAGAAGTATCCGAGACAAATCGCTACAAGGATACATAACTTTCCCGTCGGAAGGGGTTTCTTCGCGGTTTATGCGCGAACGGAGGGGCGAAGGGGCAAGGGGGAGGGAAAGAAGAAAGCAACGGAGAAGGAATGTCATGCAATGTGTCCGGCCAAACCGAACACCATAGCCTTAACGCGCGCGCGAAGGTAACCAACCCCCTTCCTTCCTGGAAGAAAACGCCAGCCCGTTTACCAACGACTACTAAACAAGTACGCAAGTAGCAGCGAGCGACGTCGAAGGAGGAGGTTTACCGCGAAGCTTATTGCGGTAAGTGGGCAACCATTGTCCCGTAGTAAGTAACGGCCCGGTAATACTATTTTCCTATTTCTCGCACCAACGTGCCGTGTGCCACGACTTGTCTCTCTCTCTCTCTCTCTCTCTCTCTCTCTTTCTTTCATTCTTTCTTAGTCTTTCCCACCCTCGTTCTCCACCCCCGAGGGATTCGACACACCTCTCGACGTCTATTTTCGTCGTGGGACTCGTCACTTTGATGCTGTAGAGATACTTTGTCTTTAGGGCTTTGTGGGAATGCCAGTTATTGCGACGAATGGATATAAATTGAGTTTGGAGTTCTCGGTAAAGAATAATTTGATAAAGAGGTTTCGTATCTTAGAAGAGATTCGTTCGTAAATACGAAACAAGAGCGTTCGTCTTACGTATCCAAGAAAGATACGTATCATAACTCATGCGCGTATGGAGATAAACTATTTCCCTCGTGCTCGTTTAGACGCGCGAGCCGACCTAAAAAGGAGTTCGATAAAATTGTATACCCGGCTCATTCGAAGGATTTAAAGCGAATCTCTGGTCGTGTCGTGTTTCAGGACTTCCGTTGGATTTCCATGAATTTCGAGAAACGCCCTGGCCTGCTCCTGCCGCTTGCTGCTACAGATATTCGGTTGTGGGGTTGCCCCCGTGCGCGAGTAGAGGCGATGCACGTTTCAGATCCGAGTTGCATTATTTCCGGTCGATTCTCTTCCACCCAGGGAGGGTATCTCGTTACAGCGGACTTTATTCGGCCGAGGAGCAATCTCCGCAATTACATCTCGGAACGATATCAAAGGTTCGTTTTCTCGTGTGGAGCAGGAGAGACCGCGCGCTCGCGCGCGATATCGGTAGCCGTTCCTTCTCTCCTCCGTACACACATCCGGCCCTAAGTCCCCTCTTCAAACGAAGGGCAGAAGTATAGTACTACCCACCATCGGCATCACCACCAGCGCCAGTACCACCAAGGGCACCATCACCATCACCAGCATCTCGGATGACTTCCATAAATTACTTCGCCGAGCTTTTGGAGTTATACCCACTGCCGTGGTCCGCTGCGGAGACTCGTGTCAGAGTACCAGCGCCGTCCACCTCGAACCTGGCGTCAGCTCGAGTGTGCGATTCCACGCAGTGCGCCAGGACGAGGTAATACGAACACGCATACGCATTCGAGAGCGTGCACACGTAGGTATAAGCATGTACGGGCATACCAAGAAGAGAAAGAGAGAGAGAGAGAGAGAG
>JAIFRP010000031.1:179553-225771 GCA_032403825.1 Odynerus spinipes
TCTCTCTCTCTCTCTGCTCGAGCGCCGTTTCGTATTTCGAACGCAAAGCCATCCACTATCACGCCCGACGATTTCTTTGTCCTTCCTATAGGTTTTTTATCGGAAGAAGAGCAGGAGGACGCAGCGCGATATACCTACTAACGTTCCTCGTTGGGAAATATTCGGTCGAAACACAAATCACCTCTCGGCCTCTTAGCCGAGTGGCTTATCTGTCACACGATACCGGCTGAGCAGAGAAATTGTTTCGGTCTTTCCTTCTCTCGTCGCTATCCCTCACGCCCACAGATTTGATTTCTCCTACCACAACCACCACTACCACACGTCGTTCCGATTATTCTCGCTGCGCCTTCTCTAAAGAAGACGTTGAAAAATGGTGAGGATGACGATTGTGATTCCGACGGGATGAACAACGGGACGAAGACCAAGTGGTGAACGACGACGACGACGACGACGACGACTACGACGACTACGAAGACGCTGGGAGATGATGATGATGATGAGCAAGTAGAAGATTAGCGTGGCATTAAAGCTGCCACTCCGTCTTCTTTATTTCGTCTTTCGCGCGAATATCGCCGGAACAATGGCGGGCTACGGGGCCACGAAATCATGCGAAAGTATCGCCGAAAAATTATTCGCTCCTCGTATAATCGATTCGACCGGACGGCCCGGCGTCCTACTACCGTAATCGAAATTCCGCAAATTTTTTTGCGCTCCCTCAACTCGTCCTGCTACGAAAAATGACGCACTCGGTTGTGCGAAACAAAAGATCCTAAGTAATTGGAATATCAGCTTACTATTTACGAAGTCGGACGCGTGTAAACGTTATGCAAAACAAGCTGGAGAAACTAGAAACGGTTGTCCGGCGAACGTGTCGCGTCCGTAAAGCATTTCTCTCTTTTTCGCTTCTTCCTTTTTTCTATCCTCATTTTTTCCTCCTTTTCGTCGGCCACGACAGTCGACGCATCTACTTTTATTCGTCATTAAATCGAAATCCCCGCTAGGTATTCGCATGAGGAATGATTTATAAATCGATGCATGCGGCCACGCACGACGTATACGTGTTAGCTCTATGGAAGAGACATAGGAGAAAAAAAATAGATGGATACCAGATCGTATCGGGATTATAATGAATTACAGCCGGCGACCTCGTCCCGAATAATTAAGCGCGAAATTCGTATTTTGCGAGTCACTTCGCGCGATAAATATTCCAACGCGAAGAAGAAGAAGAAAAAAAAGAAGAAGAAGAACGAAGATTCCATGGACGCCAAATTTCGAAGTAACGATGGAAAAGCTCTCGGAATTAACATAAGCCACGGAGAATGATTTATAGGAGGAGGGTTCAACCGGACGTTCGTACCTCGGGCAAATGGTTTAGCATAGGTACTACATACTTTGTTAGATACCATTAGCATGGAGGTGCAGTGCCCCATTATAATTAATTATTACACAACCCCGCGAGTTTTCTTGCAGTGTAACTGGTACAACGTCGCAAGAACACGAATACTCGCGAGAGCGCCTCGATTTCTTATCTCGCTGCTTCTCATTAGAGTTACATAAGATTTTTCTCACATTCGTCGGCACACGTGTTGACGCGAATCAAGCATATCGCTGTAACGAGATTTGACCTCCTCCCGCGAGAAGGGGAGGGGGTTAATCAAATTTAGACGGGCGCCCGCGCGATGCGATTTCAATTGCCTCCGGGACGTTTTTCAAGACTGACACGCTTTTCAACAACGCCAACGGATAATAAATACATACATATATGTGTACGTATGTGTTGGATACATGCACGTATATACACGCGAGCACTGTAATCTACGTTTCGTTGAAAGTCGACAACACGGCTTCTCGAAAGATTGATTTATCTATTAGAACGTTGAATCGTGCTGGCGCGTGCGAGCGAACGAAACGATCCTTTTCGACCGGAACGATCGACATCGGACAATGCTCGCGTGGTATCGCGGTACTTTGTTCATAAAAAAAGAAATCAAATAGCGAAAAAAATGAGAGACTATAAAACTGGGCCTTTCGACCGGACGATCTAACCTACATAAACGAGCATTATTAATCATCGTCCCGACATAATTATTATCAGCTATTATTAGGTTCTCACGTGTACATTAGTATCTATAACGCCACTTCTATCTCGGGTATATTTATACGGGGGAAAAAAAATGAACATTACGCCTACGTTTCGCACGAGCCCAGGACCCACCCATGTGCGCGCTTGCGTTCACTCGTGAACACACAAGCAGAGGTATACACGTTTGTAGGTGTGGATTTCTCTCTGTCCTTTTCTCTCTCGATCGGAGCAGCACACGAGCGTACATCAAGATCGCGTTAAGGCTACCTTCTTAAATCAAACGTTCTGCTTACCCAAGTTAGACATTCCACGCGAGTGAGATAATAAGCCGCACGATATAAGGTATTTTACAAACGTCTTTATTTCATACGCGCGAAAGGAGACCGCGATCAACGTTGCTCGTACAGCCCAAAGAGAAAGAGAGAGGGAAAGAGAAGGAGAACTCGAATATCATTACAACACCACCGATCGTCTCTTTACGGATACAACGCCTTCGGAATGGCTTGAAAATTTGCATTAATCGCGCGTTGCGATACTTATTTAACTCCACGAGAGTCACGTATCTACTTCCTCGCTCCCTAACTAATTAGAATAATATGGCGTTTCGTAACGTTCATCTCCAAGTGGCGCCGTTAATTATAGCGTTTCCTCTATAAGTAATTTCGATCGAAATTTCCTCGCGCATGCGTCACAGTTAACTACTTCCACGTTTTTAGCTGTCTTTCTGCAAGAAATTAAACACCGTGTACCGACAGCTCTCGCTACTTCGTGGTCCGACCTATAACGACTTTGCTCTACTCGTGACACCAAGGAATAAAAGCTGTAGATAAAGTCTACCTATCGCATTTTCCATCTCTAAGCGGGGTGGTAAAAAATCGCAAGATGGACACAGGGGATGAGAGTCTCAGCGGCCTGTTCGATGCGAGAAAAAGGGCAGAGGGTCTGTACGTGCGGGAGAGCAGAATGCTGGACCAGGAGGAGAGGTACCGAAGAAGAGTGGCCCGCGACAAAAACGTCGAAACTGCAGTTGCTTCCCGAAGAGTCACAGATCCCACCAGTGAGCGATAAAGGAAGGGAGAGGAGAACGAGAAAGAGAAAGAGAGAAAGAGAGATAGGAGGATGAAGACGGAGGGATCGAGACGGTCGGTAAGATGGGAAAGATACGAACTATAGAGAGGAGACAGGAGAAAGAATCTTCAGAAATGAAGCAGCAATGGCATCGGGAGTGGAGAGAGAAAGAGGGGGAGAGAGAGAGAGAGAGAGAGAGGAGGCTCCAGCTACAGGCTCTTCCTACGTTAAGACTATCCCCGGCTGTTTGTATGCGTTCGTCCGAGATCAAGTTTTTCTCGAGTTCTGTACCTCCGGAGCGAGGCAGGGGCCCCAACTCGAATCCAAGTTGATTTCCTGGCACGCGGTTCATCTTGTCGTTTATTCTCTCCCACCCCGACCCGCCGCCGACTCCCTTTCTCTCTCTCTCTCTCTCTTTCTCTTTCGTTGACTGGCTCCTTCCACTTCTCATCGGAGTCTCGCGTGAACCGTCTCTACTCGCTCTGTCTCTTTCTCTCTTGCTTCTCTTCGCTCCATCACCTACCATATTTCTCTTTCTCTTTTGCTTTCTTTCTTTCTCTGTTACTCCCTTACGTTCCACCATCCCCACCCCCACCCCCACGGATCCCTCTCTCGCACATTGTCCTTCGTGGTCTCTCGCCTCGTGAATTCTTCTCTGTTGCTCTTTATCGCAGCCTCTAATTATGTTAGGACAATTGTTATGTAACATACTCCCGATCGAATTATCGTATATACACCGTGGGTGACCGAAATCGAAGAAGAACACGTGACGTATGGCTAACGATTTAGTTCTATGGGGTTCACCCTAAGGTTTAATTGTAGATTTAAATGTATTAGAAGATAAAGAATGCGCCCAGACCGAAGGTAGCTCTCCCACGTTTCCCATCGATTACCCGACCACGGTATCGGTCGAATATCTCCGAGGACGGAGAGTTACCATGCGACACAAAGGAGCGCGCGCGGTTAAGAAAATCCCTCGGGAAATATCTTTCGGTAGGCATCGCGTCATTAATATTCGTCGGGGCGATCGATCAAAAAGAAAAGGGACTTACTTTGGTGGACGTCGTGATGGGCCTGCTGCCGCCAACTCCGATAGCGTAGAGCTCCACCTCGTACCACTGGATTCCTGTTTCCCTGTCGAGAGCGGCAGCGGTCGACAGTATACCTGTCTTCGTGTCGACGTCGAACAATCTGTCGACCTGAGGACCGCCGCTACCAGCGGTCACGTTCGTCACGTAATACTCGAGATCGATGTTCGATCTGCGGCTACGCGCACTCACTCTGAGAATACTGGCCCCCACCGGTTCGTTTTCGTACACACTGCCCTCGAGCTGACCTCGATGCTCCCAGATCGGCTGATCCTCGCCGTCCTCGCCGGGCATTATCAAGGTCAGATAAGTCTCCGAGGACCTTCTTTCGGCCTGGACAGCCTCGTCGGTAGCTCGGACACCAACCTGATACTTCGAGACACGCTCCACACCGTTCGACTTCGACGATCTTGGAAGTCGCATACTGAGGTAGCCGGTGGTGCGATGTATACGGAACATATCGGAGTAATTGACGCTGGATCTAAGTAACTCGTAAGTGACCAAACCGTTCGTACTCGAGTCCAAGTCCTTCGCCAACAGCTGGGTGACAACGACCTCTTTTTGCGATTGATAACTCGGATTACCTTTCAGTGGGAGGATCACCGCGGACATGCTAACGAAGATCGGCGCGTTGTCGTTGATGTCCTCGACGATGACGATCACCAGCTTCTCCGCTGACAGCCTGGCGCTCGGTGGCTGTGCCTTGTCCGTAGCCACGACCACCAACTTGAACGTGTCCACCTCCTCGCGATCGATCGGCAGTAGAGTATGGATCACTCCGGTCGATGGATTTATACCGAAGCGACGAACTTGATCCTCGGGATCCTGACTCACGATCGAGTAACTGACCACACCATTTTCACCGGAGTCCGGATCCTCCGCCGTGATCGTCACTATAGGCATGTGTACGGGTATTCCCTCGCGAATCTGCCGAACGATCGCCGTGTTCGGGAATACGGGAGGATTGTCGTTCGTGTCGATGACCTCGACGACGAGAGTCATTACCGAGCTGAGCCTGGGGTGTCCACCGTCGCTGCAAGTTATGTTCAGCACGTACTTTTCTAGTTCCTCGTAATCCAATGGTTTCCTCAGGTACAAAGTACCGGTGAGCGGATCGATGTAGAAAGTATCCCTTCGGTTGCCAGCGGATATGGCGAAGGTCAGCTCGCTGTTAGGCCCGAGATCGTTATCGGTTGCTTTGAATCTCAGTAATTCCGTATTTGTCGGCGTTGTCTCGAGAATCGATATTTTGGATTTGTTATCGATGAAAAGAGGGACGTTGTCGTTCTCGTCGAGCACCTCGATGTGAACCGTGGCACTGGACGATAGACGAGTTTCCAGACCCGCATCGTGCGCGACCACGGTCAATAAGTAACTGTTCGAGGTCTCGCGATCCAGCTCGCGGACCAGCGAGATCTGCCCGGTTGCTTCGTCGATCATGAAATGTCCATGCTGATTACCCGCTTCTAAGGAATAGAAGACGTCACCGTTCAGGCCCTCATCCGCGTCCGTGGTATAGACTCTGAGTAGCTGAGTACCTATGGCTGCACCTTCGCTCACTTGCACTCGGTACGGTAATCTTTGAAATTGCGGAGTGTTATCGTTCACATCTGTGATGTAAATTGTTACCTTCACTCGATCGCGTAAACGATTCACGCCGTTATCTGTAACGGTTGCTTCTAATGTCACGTAGCTGCCTCCGGTATTGCTCACTAAGAGTTCTCTGTCGAATACGCGCAACGATTTGATAAATCCGTTTCGAGGATCCACCACGAAATCTTGCTGACTCGTTGGCAGGGAGAACATGAGATCCGCGTTACGACCGACATCCCGATCCGTGGCTAGCAATTTACCGACGAACGTGTCCGGTGGTTCGTTTTCTCGCAAATGATAACTAAAACTCGAATTAGTGAATTCCGGGGCGTTGTCGTTCTCATCGAGGATGTGCACGACGACCGGAACAACGGAACTCCTGGATGGACTACCTTGATCACTCGCGGTCACTTCCAAAGCGTAATAATCTTGTTCCTCGCGATCCAGTACATTCTTTACATAAAGTTGTCCATCCGGGAAGATTCCAAAGCGACCCTCCGTATTTCCATCTGTTACGCTATACAGAACCCTCCCGTTAGCACCAAGATCGACATCCGTGGCGGTAAGAGAAAAGAAACGATCGTTGACGGGTGTTGACTCGGATAATGACGTTTCATAGCTCGACAGCTTAAAAACTGGGGTGTGATCGTTAACGTCTTCTATGATCACTCTTACTTGATGCTGAGCCGAGAGCGGTTGAACGTCAGAATCCGTCGCTGTTACTTCCAAGTGCAAAACTGTACCGGGGGGTGCTCTTATCGGCTTATCTAAATATATGATACCAGAATTCTCGGCGACTCTAAATTGTTCTCCAGGATTATGCGTCAAGGAGTAAACTATTCTAGCATTAGCACCAGCGTCACGATCCTTAGCACGCGCCAGATAGACTTCCTGACCTACTGCAGCGTTCTCTTTTAAAAAGACCTCGTCACCACCCTCGCCTTTAGGAAATTTAGGTGGATTATCGTTCACATCCGCGACGGTAATGTTCACAAAAGTCTGTCCATAAGCAAGACCAGCTTTGGCTGCTAACTGCAAGCTATAAAATGCAACGTTTTCTCTATCCAAACAACCAGCTGTACTAATTGTACCCGTAACTTCGTCTATCTTGAAATTTCTTTTTGGATCTCCATAGAGAATAGTGTATGTTACTTTAGAATTACCGTACTGAGTTACTTGTACGGTTCCAACTTCCTTACCAAAGCCAGATGGCATAGAACTACACTCGCCCCTATCTTCCAAGACGCGGAAGTTGTAACCGTTGTAAGTGTCGAACTCGAGATGTTCCAGATCTTCCTCGCGTATAATTTCAACCATAGCGTTTCTAGACGCGACCTTGTCGCCCGTATCTTTGGCGGATATCGTCAATTCGTAAAGCGTTTTATGTGCCGCTCTTAAAGAGCCTTCGAGCGTAATCTCACCCGTCCTCTCGTCGATAGTAAAAATTCCTTCGCCACCGGATTCCAAGGAGTATCTTATCTGAGCATTTTCTCTAGCATCGGCATCCATCGCTATAACCTTGCCAACTGAAGTACCTACCGGTGCACTCTCCGGTACAGACATCAAGTATCTCCACGGGTAAAATACCGGTGGGTTATCATTGACATCTTCCAAGGAGAGCAACACGGTAGCCGTCGATGATTGAGGCGGCGTTCCCTGATCTTTAGCAATTACCAGAATACTATAATCCGCGATAGATTCTCGATCCAAGCTGATCTTGGTCGTCAATTGTCCCGTTAATGCATCCAACGCGAAAGTCTTTGGGTAATCCCTCAGGACACTGGAATGGAAACTGTAGGCGATACTTCCGTTAGTACCTTGATCATTGTCCACCGCAGTCAGCGTGGCTACGAGACTCTGCGGAGGAGTATTCTCGGACAGGGACACGTAGACAACGTTCTGGGAAAATTTTGGAGCTTCGTCGTTCTCATCCAAGATGGTAACTTTAAGATGAGTGGACGCGTACTTTGGATTTGGGCCACCATCCCTAGCAGACACATGCAATTCGATACTTCCTTGAATTTCTCTGTCCAAAGTGGCTACTGTAGTGACTAAACCTGTATCCTGATCAATGGCAAACCATCCTTGCTCGTTACCCGAATCGAAATCGTAATAAATTCTTGCGTTTAATCCCGAATCCGCGTCGGTAGCCGAAATGCTAGCGACGAAGCTACCAACAGGCGAGAGCTCGGACAACACGGCGGAATATTCACTCTGCTGGAAGACCGGTTCATGATCGTTGACATCGTTCACATGGATCACGAGATAGGCCGTAGCCGATCTCGGTGGCGTGCCTTTGTCGGTGGCAACGACTGTTAGATTATACTTGGGAATTTCCTCGCGATCCAATTTACCATTCACGCGAACGATATCGAAACTCTGCGTGTTATCCAGCCTGAAGTGACCTAGTTCGTTTCCAGCACGAATCTCTACGGTGGTCTCGCCATTCAGTCCTTCATCGTTATCAATGACAGCGATAGCCGCCACCAAGGATTCCTTTGCCGCATTTTCGTCTACGGTTGCGTAACCAGCTGCGAGGGTAAGATAGCTGAATTTTATTTCAGGATCATGATCGTTCGCATCCAATAGGTTCACCGTTACGTAGGTGCGTCCGTCTTGCCTGGGTGATCCATGATCTCGAGCAAAGACCGTTATGACGCAGCTCTTTGGACAGCCTCCACCCGGACGTGCTGTCGCGCAGCTTTGTTCGGGACAATCTAAAGGCTCCGCCGTTGTAATAGTACCCGTTTCCGGATCTATAGTGAACTGTCTCTCGGTATCGGGTAAGTAATACGTTAATTTTGAATTGTCTTCCGAGTCTTTGTCAGTGGCGTGAACCGTCAGGACTTTGGTACCCACGGGTGCACTCTCGTTCAGGGCTACGACGTAGTCGCTCTGTTGAAATATCGGTGGATTATCGTTAACGTCGAGCACGGTGACATTGACCAAGAGATAACCTAATCTAGGTGGACGTCCTCTGTCCCTTGCGCAGATATTTAAAGAATAGTACTCGACCTGCTCCCTATCCAATTTGCCTGTAGTTTCTAAATGAAGATAAGATGTTTCTCCGCTCGGATTTCCCGTTACCTCTAAACGAAATTTTTCATCCGTATTACCGTCGACGATAAAGTAATCATCGGTTACTCCGTTCTCCGGAGTATCCTTATCGGTGGCAGCGTCCAATAACAATTTCGTACCAACGACAGCTGATTCGGAGAAAGTCACGGCGATGCTGGATTCCGGAAATTCAGGATCATTGTCGTTGATATCCAATACAAGGATCCTCACTTCGATAGGATAGGTCGGTTGACTGGAGAGTACGACTAGGTCGAATCTATCGCTGCTAAGAGCTTCCCTATCCAATACCTTCGCCGTTCTTATCTTGCCACTTTTGGGATCGAGCACGAATTCTTGGGGTGGTTCGTTAAATCTGTAAGTGAAGCCCGGCTTGACCGGTATCTGACCGACCAAGGTCCCTTTCGGTTCACCCTCCTTCACTTCGAGAGTGACTCTGGTATCGACGGCTCTACTTTGCATCGTCAGGCCCATCGCAGCACTATCCTGCGGCAGCATAGGCGACCTTCGCGGAACTAACCGCGTCACTCTTTGAGGTAGGTTCTGCAAAAAATACTTGGACGTGCGTATCTCGTTGTTGCTAGCCTGCCCGCCATTTTGGTCCACCAACAACAGTCCCAGGACCAAGGCTAGGACCATCGATCGTCTTATGATCATCTCTTCGGTGCCTCGACGCGCCCCCTTCCTTAGCCAAATTCTTCTCGACTCGTCGGCATAAATACGTACGACCCTGTCGCGAATACTACCTGTCGTTTCTTTCCCTCATTGTCTCTTTTAGTTTCATCCTCGTTCAATCATTCAATCGTTTCGTCCCACCGTCCTCGACATTGTCGTCACGAGGTAGCTAAGCCGTGGGATCGATCAGCACGTGCACGAAGGAACGCGCTGGTCAACGCCCCGCATTTTTATGCTCGCGCTCGGCGCTTCTTCCTCCTTCGAAATTGGATTAAGGATGAACGCGACCTGGCTGACTGGGTGGGTGGGTGTCTTCCCTTCCTCTTCTTCGTCCTTTTTCGCTGGACCACCTTTCTTTTTATCCACCGGTCGAAAGTTAACCGAGTACAAGAAGAGACTTCGGCCGATAGTGGGGGCACTGACCCGCGGAGCCGCACCTCGCGAAACGCGTCTGCGGATGCGCGTTAGAGACGTTTCGAATGTTGCCTCTTTACTGTGATTTTCCCAAAATAACGAGAACGACGCGATATTCTTACACGGGCGAACGATGATCTCGATAAACTACGGTTACGGCGTGTGTTACATGGAACGCGAACGGGTTTGCTCTTCCAAACGTGTCTCTTACCGTCGAACAACCTTGACTCCCTTTGCATAGACCACAGGAAAGTACATCTCTCCGACACACACGGTAAACCAATCTGTTCGAAGGTCCACGTAGCAGATAAATACGTTTCACGACTCCAGCATCGAGAAACGAACGAACGGCTTGATCCTTTAAAATTCCATGTCACTCTAAGGATCTCGTATGCAGCTTCCAGGTATGCATGGACCGGCACATCACAAAGAACACGTAGCCAAAAGCTAATAAAATCAGTACCGCGACACTCTCACCGAATTCCGCAGAATTTCACTTCCGTGGCTTCTCACTACTTGCGTGTTCCTCGTCAACGTCCTCCTCGATCGAAGAAGGAACGAAGATTTTCATAAGGCACTCGCGAAACGATCTATCAACGATCCTCGGCCGACTGAAGATCGTTGTCCTACGGGAGAAGGCTATCACTCGCGTAACGATGACCGTCGAAACGTGAAAGAGAAATGATAAGAAAGAGAAGAAGAAGAAAGGAAGAAGAAGGAGAAGAAGAAAGAAGAAGTAAGCGAAGTGCGTAACGTGGGCCCGGAATGAGACGACGTAAAGGGCTCGAACGTGCGACGAAGAACATCACCTTCCCGAGGACTGACCTGACTCGACTGAACTAAGCCGGTCCCAGATCTTTGCCGCTGCCAGGAGAAGCATTCTTCGTGGTGCCTGACGCCGTCCCTCTCCGATCCATCGTGTTCAACGCGAGTCCCCTTCTCTCTCTCTCTCTCTCTCTCTCTCTCTCTCTTTCTTTCTCTTACCTACTCTCTCACAGAGTTCTCTTTCTTCTCGCTTCGTCCCTCCCGCCACCTTCTTCACCTTCCTATCGCTATCACCCTCTCTGTCTCTCTCACTCTCTCTATATATAGGTATAGGTATATATATACACCTCTCTTTCTCTCTCTCTCTCTCTCTTTCTACCTCAAGAAATACTCGACTCTCTTTCCCTTTCCTGGGCCATACGGGGGCCTCTCCCCCACTCGAGAAACGACGACGACGGGCCCCTCTCCCCACCAACTTCTTCGACATCTTCCACTTCTTCTTTCTCTCCCTCTCCTCCTCCTACTCCTCTTCGACTCTTGCCCCCTCCTCCCGCCCCTCATACCTCCCTTCCTCATCTTATCCTCATCCTCCACTATAGTTTCGCCTCGCACATCCCGCGCCGCCGTCCTCTCGCGCTGAGATATTCTCCCTTTTGCCCTCGAGGAACGAGCAATGCGGAGGCTCAGGTATGCAAGATGGCCGCCGAGTGTTCAACCTCGGTGCAAGGAGGATAGGTTATGCTGGAGAAAAGAGGAAGGAGAAGGTGAAAGAGAAAGAGAAGGAGCGCGTAAACGTGCGAGCGAGACGAAGAAGAGAATAGTGAGCCGTACGAGGAAGGAGAGGGAGGAGGATGGAGAACAAGAGATGAATAATGCGTCGGGAAGAAGGGGAAATAGCGGGAAGGGTGGGAAGAAGAGGGGAAGGGGGAATTCGCGGCTTAGGGAGACGAGAGGCGAGGAGGGCCAGTTGTGGGTCCAGACCCACGGCGCTGTAGATATACATCCGCGGAGCTATAGCCACTTTTATAACTAATCCGTTACCGCGATCGACCGTTCCCCGCTCAATCCTTCTCACTCTCTCTCTGTCTCTCTCTCTCTCTCTCTCTTTCTCGCACTCGTTCTTTCCCTTTCTCAGTCTCTTTCGTTTTCGCGAGTGCGGTCGCCTTGGTTATCTGCTCTTTTCCTTTAATCTAGTTTACTGGGTACCAGAGTATATAGCCCCACGTATATATGTCGATTGGCGCTTTGATAGGTCGCCCGATTTACGTCTAGGCGAGACCTCTCTCTCTTACTCTTTCGTAGGCTGCTGTGTGGCGTATTAGTCTACCGAGTATAGTTAAGGGCCTATGTAGAAATTTAAATTTGACACTATGTTTAATTTATTAATTATAAATTAATTGAAATTTTAGGGGGTGTAATGTAATTATTTTGATCGTACGTACAATTATATTTATTATTTGTTATAAAATAAAATGAAGAAGAAACGTCTCCGTTGGCGGAGAACACATTTCATAGAACAAAGATCCGTTTATCACTAAAGGGGTGAAAAAGGGGGGCATCCTTATTGTACCTTAAGCGGAGCTAGAATTTATATTCAGATTGAAATAATTTTGCGAGGGTGTAAACACGAGGACAGTGAACCGCTCGCACACGCATGATTAATACTCCCCCGAGCTAGCACCGTGGTACCGCGTGCGTACGTATGTCATTTGTTACTCTGTAAGATTAGAAAGATCCTGACCTTAGAGGAGATCAACGGAATCTTGACATTTATTCAGGGGTACAGAGAGTTTAGAATATTTGACAGCGAGACGATCAATTATGAGCATTGTCTTCGCGCACGGAAGCGTGCTAGAAAATTTGTAATATCCTTCATATAAATTCTTACTCTCGCAAGAGATTAAATCTCGGTGACAATTGACTTTATATACGCGATCGCTAATCGACGATAGGAGTTTACGAAATTGACCGGTAACAACTCGTTGATCTAGCACGGGACGATAATGATCGCCGATCCGTAGCGGCGTTATTATTTAACGTTACTTAAGAATGAGCAAGAAAGATCGTAAGAAATGTAGAAAGGACTTATTTCGAGGGCGTACCTATACAATAAATTCGCGTACAATCGTTCTTCACACGAAATAGCCTTTTGCGCCCACTTGTCTAACGTTATTTTACTCTCTCGGCCATATACGGCGCAGCATCAGTTGCAAACAGTAAAATTCTATCGAGTCGCACCGCACCGCGTGGGCGGTACAAGCTACAGCTTTATTGTTTCGCCGAACAATAACTGTAACACATTCTCCCTATTTGTCTTTGGCTCCTGCTAGTACATACATGAGAGACATATCGTTTTCCGGTCACCCCTCGCGATCGTATATCGTAAAACGTACAAAACGAGCGACATTGTGCGCGCTCGATCGGCGCAGCATCCTACAGCGGAGCAGAAAGTGTACAAAAACTATTTTCTTTCAAGGATTTTTGTTTTATTTTATAAAAGACTATGATAAACGCAGAATATATTTATTTTATTTAATTAAATGAATATGAATGTTCATCACGTTTTGGGAGCACCGTAAGCGTCTGGCATTCTCTCGATCGTGTACCTGTGCTGCGAGACGTACATTATCGGGACACCAGGTATTTTTCGTATTCTTCTTTTTAGGTCTTTATCGTTGGAAGCGACGATGTAACATTTGTGCTAAAATTATATTGTAGAGGACACGATTTAGTATACGACGATATTATTAATCTTTGGAAAATACGGATACTTACTTGCGTTACTCTATTTACGAGGCAGTCGTCCGCATAAGTACCCTTGTGCATACAATTTAATCTTTCAAATCTAGGGTCTTTTATAATTCTTAAAGCTACTTTATATTTCTGACCAAGCTTCTCTAATTCTCCCATTACACAATCCGTTATGTATGGTATACACTTTGCGTATAAACACTCCATCATATTTTGTATAATATCTAATTTATTTTTTATAGAAAAGTTGATGAAATTTGTGTCCACCAAAATATGATACGGGGGTCCTAATTGCGTATTGTATTGGAAGAACAATGCCGAAGATTGCTGAGGTCTAGAAACAAAATATTAACGTGTACGTGTATCTATTTTGAAAATTATACATTTGTTATACGTTTAAAAAAAGATGCTTACGCTTCTGTAATTTTTAACTTTGTTGGATCTTCTGGTTTAGCTTTCTTTGGCGGTGCTCGCAGTTCTGGTTTTCTATCAATAACAAATCCATTCTTATGACAATATTTTAAAATAGAATAACATGCTTGTGTTAATATGTTTAAAAAAATATTCTTACATTCTTGAATCACGAAGGCTGATCATCTTCTTCATCTGTGCAAACCTCTGCATTACAACTTTACGAGTTTTCTTATTTTTCCCCTGTATAAACAATGTTTAGATGTACATTTAACATTCATTTTTTATTTGTATGTTTATGCAATGTCTATTGCAAAAATAAAATAATAAAAAATGTTACGAGTAAAGATAACCTATAAAAAATCTGATAGCAAAAACTTTAAAAACGACATGAAATATATAAAAATATTATTCCTTTTTACAAACCATTGTGTTAGTATTTTATATAATCTTTTATTAAGAATAAAAACTCCAACAAAACACGTTGCACGTATCAACACTTTTAAAAACACACATGTGTGGACATTGACGCAACACCACCTAGCGGAGAACCACGTAACTGTCGAGAATAGCAAAAAGGCTAACTTTATAATTTCATTCGACCCCACAATTATCGTTACTGTCGATACATATCGATTATCAAAAAAGAGATATTGATTTTTACTTTTGAATTAAGTTTAAGTGCATTTTTATGATAAAATAAATCAAAGAATACGATAATCGTATAAAATAGCAATAAAGTAATTCAGTAATTTCACGAATTTCTTCTCTAAAGTATCATATAATTGGTCTAGTCTGAAATCTTCACCAATCGTTTTGCTCTCAGTTTCTTTTGGCCGAGTCAGACAATCCTTGGCGACTTGATTTTGATCAAAAACCAAGTAAAGCGGCACCCCGCGATATCACTCGTAAGGAATGCGGTTTAAAATAACTGGATGTTCCTACTCTACAGCTTTGTTCCTATTTCGTACCTGCGTGATAGACACGTTGGCTCTTATGTTCTAGAGTAGGCACATCATTTTTGAAATAATGGATAAGTTTATACAAGTGTAGTTTTTTAATGTGAACAAAATAGAGATAGATACGTCGAAGAACTACAATCCTTAGAAACTTCATTTTATTTCTTTGGTAACAAGCGTACGTGTTTCTTTCACGCGTCTAAAAAAAAAACAAATGTGAAATAAATATCTATTTTCAATAGAAAAATTTTGTCACGCGTTACCCGGAGATTTCAAAGTGTTAGACATAGTTTTTTGAAGTGTATTTTAATAACGTCATTAGTAGTTCGTCAAATTATACAGAAGAATTCGTCATCTACGCTTTATTTTCATACAATTTAATGTTAAATACAGGATGATTTCTCTGTATACTCTAAATGTCAGTTGCTGTCCTACTTTCTGACAAATATTTTCTTTTTAGGTGGAACAGATAACAAAATGAGAATTGTACAATTAAGAAGACACCGTTTATTTAATATCATAGTAGGTGGAATTCTGGTGTTAATTATTTTTTATATGATTGTTTCTTTCTTCTCTGAAGATCATGTACATAATATAAAAATATACTGGTCAGAAGGATTGTCAACCAAGCAGGTAAATTTTTGTATCCATTTAAGATTTTTTTTTTTTCATGCGTGATTATATTTTATATTCTTCTAAATATTAATGCCAAATTTAATTTTATAGGTTCCAGAATTAGTGGAAGGCTTAGGAAACTTTGAACCAAAAAATGTACAGCCAAGAACAGGTCCTGGAGAAGGTGGTAAAGCTCATATTTTAAGAGATGATCAACAAAATGATGTCCAACAATCTGAATCAGATTATGGTATGAATATGGTATGCTCTGATGAAATTTCACTGGATAGATCAATTCCTGATACCAGGCCAGCTGAGTAAGTAATTGTTTTTAGTTTTAGTGCTGCCGTGTACTCTCTTATCTTTAAATAAATCAATTATATAATGTCTTATTTTTCTCAGGTGCAAACATTGGAATTACCCAACAGACTTACCCAGGACAAGTGTTATTATAGTATTTCATAATGAAGGTTGGTCTGTGCTGATGAGAACTGTACATAGTGTGATAAATAGAACTCCATCCAAGTTCTTAGAAGAGGTCCTTCTTGTTGATGATTATTCTGACAAAGGTACATGTTAGATAGTAAATTTAATAAATCTGAAATCGTTCTTTAATATTTAGTATTTAGAAAAATATATACTTTCCAGAAAATCTAAAGGGTGACCTGGAGTCGTACATTGAACAATGGGGAGGAAAAGTGAGATTAATAAGAAATTATGAAAGACAAGGTTTGATAAGAACAAGATCTAGAGGCGCACGTGAGGCCAAAGGTGAAGTGATAGTCTTTTTGGATGCTCATTGTGAAGTAAATGTAAACTGGTTACCACCGCTCTTAGCTCCAATTGCTTTGAATAGGTATTGCATACATACAAAAAAAAGAATATATGTTGAATATTTAAAATAAGTTCTATATTAAATTTATGATATTTTAGTAATGTAATGACAGTTCCTATAATTGATGGTGTTGATCACAAAACCTTTGCATATCGACCAGTATATCAAGAAGGACATTTGTACAGAGGAATTTTTGAATGGGGAATGTTGTACAAGGAAAATGAACTTCCTAGGCGAGAAGCTAAAACTAGAGCACATGATAGCATGCCTTATAGGTATATTTTAATAGCATTAATTATAAATTTATTGCTACTTTATTCTGATTATTGACTCTTAACTAATTTAATTTAGGTCTCCTACTCATGCAGGTGGTTTATTTGCAATAAATCGTAAATACTTTTTATCATTGGGTGGATATGACGAAGGATTACTTGTGTGGGGTGGAGAAAACTTTGAATTATCTTTTAAAATTTGGCAATGCGGTGGAAGCATTCTTTGGGTGCCTTGCTCGCATGTTGGACACGTATACAGAGGCTTTATGCCGTATACATTTGGCAAGCTTGCTCAAAAGAAGAAAGGACCATTGATCACTATTGTATGTACATATATACAAATGTTCAAAAAAAAATCTGTCTTCATGATTACATATAAATATTTAATAAAATCAAAATATTTTACAGAATTACAAAAGAGTCATTGAAACTTGGTTTGATGAAAAACATAAGGAATTCTTTTATACAAGAGAACCACTTGCACGATTACTTGATCACGGTGACATAACAGAACAGCTACTTTTCAAGGAACGAAAGAAGTGCAAAAGTTTCCAATGGTATATGGATAATATAGCTTATGATGTTTTGGACAAATTCCCAGAATTACCACCAAATTTACATTGGGGAGAGGTACTTTGAATAATTTTTGTATAATATATTACAATTACATAAAATTATTAATAATAAAAAATAATGAAATTTTGTAGTTAAGAAATGGAGCAACTGCAGCATGTTTGGACACAATGGGACATGCGCCTCCAAGTCTCATGGCCACTTCATATTGTCATAGCTATGGAAACAATCAGGTAAGATTATTTATAATATTCTGGTAATTAATTGAAGTACTACAAGTGAAAACCTTTTTTAGTTGATTAGATTAAATTCGAAAGGACAATTAGGAGTTGGTGAACGTTGTATCGAAGCAGATGGACAAGGAGTAAAATTAGCATTTTGTCGTTTGGGAACTGTTGATGGACCTTGGCAATATGATGAAGTAAGACATTGTTTAAGTTATACTCAAGTATTTATTCTAATATTCTTTTCATGGTTTCAGAAATCAAAAACTTTATTACATAGAGTTCATAAAAAATGTATGGCTCTTCATCCACAAACTCAACAATTATCATTAATGCCTTGTGATGTGAATAATACATACCAACAATGGTCTTTCCATCAGATCCATCCACGTTGGTGAACGCTTCACGCTACTTCCATGGTAATAGCTAACATATATACACAAAAAATACAAAAATAATATAGATCATTTTTTACATGGTATTATGATTTTAGGCCATTTTACATAAGTTGAAGAACTTTTACTTGATCTGCTGGAAAAATAGCAAATTTTTTTATTACTTACAAATGCTGTTACGTCAATCAACATCGTTGAAAGGAAAAGTTCTTTATGAAACCATTTTTTACAACACTTAAAAAAGCAGAACATAAAGTTCTATGCTAAGAAACAACAGACAATAAGGTGCTGTAAAAGTTTAGTCTTCTTTCTTATAATTAACTTTTCTCCACTTCTTTACAAGTGGAAAAGTGATGTATCTGACAAGTATGTATCTGGGCAATTGTTCCTTTTTGCCAGCAATTTTATGCGCTTGAAGAATGTCCTATCATGAGACAATTTTCGTACAAACGTAACGCATAATTTACGCTACTAGAAATATGTTTTTATTAAATTTACAATTATGCAAATGACTATTATAAAACTGAAACTAAATGATCTTTTGATACTGCCAAGCAGTGCAAATCTTTCTATAGCTATCTATAGCAGAAATTATTTTTCAAACATTTACACATTTTAGTATGCAAGACAATACAGAGAGCTTCCTCTCTTTTTATAATTTAAAAAAATATGATCTTATTTGCATCATTATTGATGTGTACTAATCTCCTTCGTTAATGAAGTTCTACATTACTTTGTATGTAATTTTGTATAATAATCTGGAACAAATGAAAGTCGATTATATATATTGATAAAGTGACTTTGGATTTAGATACGTGAAACTCTAAATTCATTTATAATTTAACTGATTAATGTATTTCTTTATATAAGTTGTAATAATGTTGATAGATTCCAACAACAAAAATAATAATTTAAAAAAACTACCATATTTCGTATAAAAATGTTTCTATCGCTTGATTGGAATAATTTATTTTTATAACTAAATGCACACTTGATCTATGCAATCTTTGTACTTTGTGATATTAAATATGCAAATGTATACATGAAATTTTGTTACTCATAACTTTCACTACTAATCATTTTTTGATATATCTACTACAGTATTTTAGTCAGACTTCAAATAAATCTTCCTTCTTCAATAATTACGAACATTCCAACCAGAATATTCAGAAGTTGCAAATAATATTATTACGAAGATAAAATATTGCAATATAAAAAACAAAATAATTTGATAAATGTACATTTAATAAGCAACTTCAACATTCCTTGTTCAAATTTATGAGACTAAACAAATCATTAAACTTTACTCTCTTATTATGTATTCCTTGTTTGTACTTAACTTTACTTGTATACTTCAAATTAATCATTGTGATCGCAAGCAGCTAATTTATTGCTATTTTGTAATATCATTACTGTTGTTATTTCGAAAATACTCCTATGTTATAATACATTAAAATAAATATTTCTATTTATAGCATTAACTTTTACGAACAGATCTGACCTAAATAAAACAGTGTACGAAATTTGGTACAAGAATGTATCGATAAAGATTAATGAAAAAATATAACACAATGTATGTTATATATGTTTTGAGAAATTGTACAAATATATGATTATAAAAAAATTCTTACTGTAACATTTACCTTTACAGAATTATTGAATAATTAAGTACAAACTGAAGTGAAGGCCGTTGTATTCTTTATTCATTACAAATATATTATTACGAATATCTATTGTTACAGAACAGTGATTAAAATTAATTGTCAAAATGTTTTGTGAAAGTTTGTTTATTATATTTAAGTTTCTGTTATAAAAACATTAAATAGTAAAAAGCTATTCGAACAGTAATGCAAAAAATATCTTGCAATAGTTAGTACATTGGAATTTCATAGAAATGAGACAACTGCAAATGGAAAGCGCACAAATCTGTAAAAAAAATTATTTAATTATAGTTTGTATTTTAATATATATGAATTCTTCCTAAAACATACTACTTACCATACTATTTTAACGTTATTAATTATACAATTCTTCAGCAATTTACTGATTTGTATTAACAATGTCGTCGATCTTGAGTATACTGCGTACGGTTTCAGAAGCTAGAGTGATAGCACTGGTAGACACTAAAAGTGGCTGAAGCACATTTTCTTCAAGAATATTAGTAATAGCTCCTTTACGAACATTAATTCCTGCTGTTAGTTCACCCTGAGCATGTCTATTTCGCAATTCAGTAACAGTAGCAATTGGATTCAAACCAGCATTCTCTGCTAATGTAGATGGAATAACCTGAAGTTCAAAAATAAATATTTAATAGATAATGAAGAAAGTTACCTTAACGATATAAGTAATAATACTTACTTCCAGTGCATTTGCATAAGCTCTAACACAATATGCATCTACTCCAGCTAAGGTTTGAGCATATGCTCCTAGTTTCAATGCAAGTTCAATTTCAGGTGCTCCACCTCCAGCAATCATTGCTCTTTGTTTAACCAAACATCTAATTACGCACAATGCGTCATGCAAAGACCGCTCAGCTTCTTCCAGAACCAACTTGTTACTTCCACGTACAAGTACGGTAACTGTACGACCGTAATTTTGTATGCCAGTGATCTAGTATATATGTAAAAATTTTATACGTAAGTACTAATACTATTTTATAGTATGTATCGTAATTTACCAACCTTCACAAACTTAGAATTTCCAGTTTGCACTTCCTCACACAATTCTGCAGAAACGAGGTTTTCAGGGGTAAAGTGATCTAGAGATGCAATTGGCCTGCAGTTCAAAGTTTTGCAGACAAACGGAATGTCCTCGCGTTCTATATCTTTTATAACCATAACTTTAATCTTATCTAAAAAGTGAATAGCGAGATCGCTAACGGCATCACGTAAGATAGATTTCTGAACCAACAAGACGTTACATCCAGTTTTTTTAATCTGTTTTATAATGTTCAATATGTAAGCACGTTCTTCCTTCAATACTCTATCCATTGCAGCATAATCTGATACAATGACATTGTGATCCATCTGAAATTTTGAATTTATATTTTATTTATGAAACACAAACATGTGACTTTTTTTTTAATTTGAACAACTTACATCTGTTTTTGGCGGGGAGATGCAAAATTGAATTAAACCAATCTTTGCCTTCTCAATGCGTTTTGGTCCATTAACATTACAGGATTTTTGTGTGAATATCAATCCTTCTACCAATTCTGTATCTTCAACGGTACCTCCTAATTTTCTGATAACTTTGATATCCTAGAAATTAATCGATAGTCACGGTGAATATTAAAGACAAATACCTAAAAAGATAGACAATCTTAATTGATACTTTACATTCAAATCTACACCTTGCTCTTTTCCTGGTTCTGTAACTTTTAATACTGCATTTACGGCTAATGGTGCCAATAAACTTGATTGTTGGAATACAACCTAGAGATAAAAAGAATTATTAAGTGAAAAATATAAACACAGTAATTATGATTTATTTTGAGTCTGTGCTTAGCTACCTTAGAGTTAAGCGACGTTGCTGCAGCTTTGACAAGCGATTCCTTATCCGTTAAATCAACCGGTATTGACATACTTGTCAATATTTCAACCGCTTTAGTTGCAGCTTTTTGAAAAGCATCGCTTATCAAAGTTGGATGGATTCCTTTCTGTAACAAACGTTCTGCAGCTTCCAACAAAGACCCAGCAACCACAACAACGCTCGTGGTTCCATCTCCTGCTTCAATATCTTGTGCTTTTGATAATTCTACAAGCTAAAAGCAAATAAATATTTAAATATATTTTTATAAATATTAAATGTACAATATATAAACAAATTTTGTTTTCTACCATTTTAGCTGCAGGATGTATAACATTCATTTCTTTCAAGATAGTAGCTCCATCATTTGTAATCGTTACTTCACCATTGGCTGCTTGAATCTTTGGATAAAAAATAATTTACATAATGTTTGTTAAAAATCTAGACCATTTAAATATTTTTCATAAGTAGCCAAGAATAATTACCATCTTATCCATGCCACGAGGGCCCAAACTAGTACGGATCGCATCGCTTACAGCTGAAAGTATGAAATTTAAATAAATTTTACATTTCTTAAAACATAAATATTTAATAAAATATTAAGCTTAATGGATGTATTATAATGCAATGATAACCTAAGTATATTTTTAATGTACAATTGTTAATTAGACAAGTTTTTTATCTATATTCACATGTAGTGCGTTAATCATAATGGGCTGCATGAATCGTTCGGGGAGTGTTACTATATAAGGAATTTTTCGTCTTGACTGATCAGTAAAGACGCACGTGTATTAAAAGTGAGATTTCGCTATTACCTTTCGCAGCATTGATATTGCTGGTTCGAATATCGGTAGGTTTGCTCTTATCCTTGTAAGCCTGCCCATGGGCACTTCTTCCGTCACCTCCCGCTGAAATTGCAGTCATTCTCGATAGTTTAGTTACGTTTTATGTATTCGGTTTATCCCGAAGCTTATAAAGCAAGCTTATAAGGAATATTTTCGTGAGAATGTCGAATAGCGTTTTCGCGCGGCACTTTTGTTTCTTTTCTATGATCGCGGAGTTCAAACGAAGTTCGAGCTTAATTCTCAAATTAATAGTGTCAATAAGATTGAGCCTGACTCGTTACTTCGCCGGTTTATTCTATAATCGACTAGTGTCGAGAAAGTTCACGAGGTATAGAAGGCCCATAAATGTGTGCACGGTTAATCCACAAAACCGGTGGATATTCATTAGAGCTCGATTTTCATGTAAGGAATAACGAAAATATTTCTATCGATGATTGGACCATACGAGAGTACGAACGTATTTCAAACAGCCAATCAACGAACGTTGGGTACAGTGACGTCATTGGTAGATGTCGCTAAGTGGACAAGCGAGGCAGTGGCGGCCATGACGGTCGTCATTTGCGCGCCAGCAGCCGACCCGTGCGGTCGCGTCGAGGAGCGAGTCTCATAATTTTTAGATTTTTTACTTTTTAACTATTTTTCTCGTATCGATAAACATTTTTTTATAACTTTTCGTTAATGTATAATTCTAAAGTATGTATATACATGTTATATACGAAATTATTGAACATTCATAATGTTGACTTGTAAATAGCACCAATGCAGCAAGCGGTCAAACCGCGATCTTATTACATTGTAATCGTAGAACAAATCGATAATATCGCGAGCGGTGATAAACAATTCGAGAACGAATTTTACTTTTGAACGTGTACTACCGAAAGTACAGGAATCGTATACGATCATTTAAAAGACTAATGTTACTTGTGCTAGTATTGAACGTTGCACATAAAGTAATCGCATTGTAGGATCATTTTCACGAGCGTGATTTAAACTGTAATCCTGATCTCTAACCGCAAATCCAGACTGTTCGAAAGCATAGATTTCAGGTCAAACTGTCTCGCACGGTACGAGAATAAAAATGTAAGCAAAAAATGTGCAATTTGTCGCAATTGCATTAACAAATTCCGAAAAAAAAGAAACCTCGAAGCACGCATATGTAGAACAGCGAATATCTCCGGTGCAAGGCAGCTTATATCCAATTTTCTCTATATATGGTCGAGCAGAAAGTTTTATACCACGTTGTTTGTGGGCAAAGAAGAAGACGAAGAAGAAGGGATGATTACGGGGAGAGGGAAATAATGGAGGCAACACATACCACCTGCATTCCTGACACGACCGAGGTGCCTCTCGGTTCGCCTTCATTTTTATCTCTCCTGCATACCGTTTCTTCGAGTCGAAAATTCGTTCGGGAATTTCCTAAAATACATTTTCAAACCGTCTCAAAATGCAAAACCGTAAATCGAATACCGACAAAATGTTCTACAGAATTTCTACATCCATGCAAATATCGAGGGACTTTGGCCAGCGCGACGTAACAGCGAATTCATTGAGCGACAGAATAAGAAAGTTCTCCCTCATTGAGAATATAAATCGGGCACGCAAGTACGCGTGCCACTCCTATATAGTAGAACGTACTACGATATTGCATCGATCAGACCGGTTATCCAGCGATGAGTTGAGTCTCATTATTGGAAGCGTACACAATTCTATGTACGTATTCACGTATGAATACTTTTCGTAATTCGTACGCTTCGAGAATGCGGTGAAAAATTTTATTTGCTTTTTATTTAACTATATAATTGAAAATCAGCGGAGAAACAAGAGGAAAAGATGATAAAAAAGATACAAATAAGAAAACCCGTACGTCCCATACGGATCAAAACAAACATCGTATCCGGCAGCATCGCCATCCTATTCGCCGAGCACAAATCGCATCACGGCGATCTCTCAAAGGCGGTCCCGTGTAGTCTTCTTTACGAAAGAGAGAGAGAGAGAGAGAGAGAGAGAGAGAGAGAGAGAGAACGGCAGGTTCGTGAACGTACATACATACGTGGAAAGGAGCTTTTGTCGAGACGAGAACGGAGAGCCGGTTCGTGTCGCCGTTCGGGAAGCTGTTTCTCGCGTGGACGTAAAGGAAGGAGCACGCAGTGTTTCTCTCTCTCTTATCTTTCTTTAACCATTAGCATTCTCCCAACCTCTCTTTCTCTCTCTTTCATTCCGTCCTCCATCTTTGTTTCTTCAACGTATTTCCCTCTCTCTCTCTTGCACGGGCGCGCAGGTACCCCCACCATAGCTCCGAGCGCCCCCACCAATCGGGAGCCAGAAGCACCTGTTGCGTACCTACCTGTTTTACTTGCTTCGTGGCTCGCTTCAGTCAGTACGACGCGCGTCGTCCAACGAGACGGGTGTTGTTTGTGTTTGGTGTGGCGCGTCGACGTGGTCCTCTTTGAAAATAGAAAGAGATAGCGATATATATATATATAATAAACCGTATAACAGTGCAAGAGAAATAGGAGACAAAGAATAGACATATATAAACTGTAGAAAAAGAAGAATGATTATTGTGACTTCTCGCGTGCTCGCCGGTTGTTAAGACTCGGTTTCAAAAGAACACAGAAGAATAGACGAAAAGGAAGGAAAAGAAGACGAAGAGACGAGTTCCCGAACGCACGGAAAGTTTAGAGCAGGTCGTGAATTCGCGATCGGCACGTTTGTTGGATATGCACGCGGGAAGGGACTGAGTCGCGTACTCTCGCGAAAGGAGCCGAAGAAGAGGCGGTGAAGAGGGGGCCATGGAGGACGTTTCGTCGCAGGATAATAATGCTGCCTACTCCTGCTTCGGTGCAGGAAGCGTGGCCGGTGCCGTGATCGGGACATTTTTGACGACGATCCTTCTATCGGTCGTCGCGGCGTTGCTTTACAAACAGTGGCGTAGACACAAGGGTGAGTTTTACAAATTTTTCTCTTGCAACTTTTGCACTCGCGTATTGCTAGTAGGTTATGGTTCTATTTTCGCTTTTTTTTTGCACGTACGTACATATATCATTGACAGTCGACGTATTTTTAATGATTATTCGCAAGCTCCTTTTGAGGGAACGCCAAAATAACGCGTAGATACGGAGAAATGGGAGGCCTGTTAAAAGGCGCGAAAGTGGCGTTCGTTTGAACGGTACTTTGAAAGTTTACGCGCGTACCGGCACGAATACGATAAATACAGGAATTACCGTTGGCATATCTCGTTAGTGCTAGAAAATAGAAAGACAAAGGAATGTTCTGGCAAATCTATGTGCCGATAGAAAAAAAAGTAGGCAAAGTTGATCGAGCAGTCGCGAGTAGTAGTAGTTACCTACCTTACCGATATTATTTCGATTTTGCGATCGATCATTACGGGATAAAGTTTATTGTGTTATAAAAGAATTCGACACGTCTAGATAAATATAGCTTGTCGCTGGAACAGAAAGTACGAGTTAGCAGTCTGGCAAAACTTGTTACAAGTTTGCGATAATAGGTCATATTGCGGTTAGTGCGAGTAATTGATACAGGATCCGCGCTCTTGTTGGTCAGGGACGCAATTAGAACCGTTATGGAGATCGGTACCTTCGAGAGATCGCGAATTTATCGGCGAGTTTTCCTCGATCTGCACCGTTTTTTACCTTTTAAATATCGTCACGTTCTTCCGACTTTTCTACGCTTCTTTTTACACGATTACTCGTCGCAAGGATGCAACGCGAGTTTTATTTACGTCTCTCTTGAGGACTCTTCTAACAAGGATACCGGAGTGAACACTTTTCCACGAAAATGTATTTCTAGAAACGCGTTTCCGGTCTCGTGCTTTTCATTGCTCTTTTCGTTATAAATTCTTTCGGCTTTTTCTATAATTTTTTCATCACTTCTAATTACTCTGTTACATCATTCTCATCGCAATTTTCATATCTCGGTATATTCGGATAGTCGAACGTTCCGATAATCGAGGTTCTACCGTGTTTCCGTATTTTCGCTCGAAATATTCGTACGTACCGAAGGTTGGCTTCGTGTGTCTTGTTTGGGACCACTTCCGTTGTATTACAGTAGACACATACATACACCATATACTTTTGTGTCGCGTTACGATGTATTACGCGTTACGTAATACAATTCCGAGCGTATTCTCGATGAAATCGTTCTTCCGTTCTCCTCGATATCATTTTTCCGATCTAATTTTCGACCCACGCGTTCCGTTCTATAGAGCAACATTTGAAATCTATGAAAGACGAGACGCGTTATCGATGGTATCGTTTCAGTAACCCTCCCCCTTCCCCCTTCCCCATGGTGGCAGTGGCTTCGCGAAGAGCAACGTTATCGTAAATTTCCAAATATAATCTTTTATTCATCGTTCGATCTCCAATGGCGCTTAGAATAGCAATTTGCGAATGCATCGCACCTTGACATCTCGAGAGGCGCGTTCGTTAATACGCCGTATCGTGCAGTTTATTCATGCAAATCCAAGCACGTCACGACGCACACGTTTTCTGTATATAATGTACATTACATGCTCTTTAAAAACGTTTCGGGTTCGAACCGCGTTCGCGAGTTTAGGCGAACCGGGTGCATGCCGTGCATTTCCGCGAATTTTAATGGAAGGAAAAGTTGTCCGAATGCGAGCAACGTATGTGGTGGAAAGAAGAAAAAAGAAATTGGAGGAAAGAGAGCATTTAGATCGATGTTTAAACCTAAGTGTCCGTTAAGGTGGTTACTTAAAACCTTGTCGGCGCGTTTCATGAGCCGGTAAATCGAGTCAAATAATTTTTTATTTTATTCTTTTTTTTTTGTATGCTAAACCTGGTCGCCTAATTTGAATAAAATATATTCTTACGCAAGAAACTCTCTAATTTGGCAATGCAAAGGATAATATGAAAAATACAATTATAGAATGTTACGGTGCTTAACGAGCGTTTCCTCGTTAAGAAGAAGGAAAAAAAAATCGACGATGCCATTATGGTTACGAATACGAATACGATCCGATAAAACGATCGATGATGTTTGTATAAACTACGATCGGAAAGGAGACATTAAGTTTAACAATGGACGACACCTGCACGGATGGTAACGGGCCGATTAGATGATACAACAACAGTTATTAGAAAACGCGCGTGTTTGGAGCTTTACCGTTAACAAAGGTTCTTTACTAACGCTTGATTATAGGTGTTCCTTCATTAGAGTATTAATCTTTGTGCGGAAGATAGGGTATTTATCGGTGATAGTGGCGAAGCAAATTTTGTGTAAATATTTTAAAAAATTATAGGACATATTATAAAAATTAACAGGATAGAAGTGTAGGGAGGGTCTCAGAAATTGGAACAATATACGTTCTTTGAATTTTCTTTTATTTTTCATAGTATACACGAGACATCGTGTACAAGCTGTTGAGTTTTCTTACTATAACCCAAGGAAAGAGTAGGTAGACGACATCGTTGTGGCGAAGATTACAACGTCAGGTATAAACATAGACATGTACAGTGCAGGTACGCAGGTAGTTGTTGCAGTTGCACCGGAGTCGAGGACTTTCGTCGTCCTTTCTACGAATCGCGTGGTCCGAAAGGAAGGAGAAAAGGATTATTCTCGTAGACATCTCGTCTCTGATCTTCCGTCTTTTTCTTCTCTCTCTCTCTTTCTTCTTCTCCTTCTCGAGTGCACATTCGTACGAGGATATTCGCCGTGTACGAAGTCGAAGGTCGCGGCCTTTTGAGCGAACGCGCGCCAAGAGTGCGACGTAATAGCGAGACAATCGCCGTGTGCAGCCTACCGTTCCTTTTGCGAGTAACTCTCCTCTTTGGAAGATAAGCGAGAGAGAAAGAGATCGTGGCACGAGTTCGACCGATATAATTAAGCCGTCTGTCAATTTATTAGAAATAATATTAGAAATTAAAAATCAATCGATGAAAAGTGTCACCCTGTATATGTGATGCGTTAATTGTCGTGTTCTAACGAAGCTCGTGAGATAGAAAAAAAAATGAACGAAAATTCGCGGAACATTTTGTTACGCGACACGATCGAGGATGATCCACGAGACGACGAAGATAAATGGAAAAAAAGTTAGGACGATGAGAGATGTTTGACATCGTTATTAACACCATCATGTCAGTGCACTCTACGGTTCGAATGAGATAATTGATATATGTAGATGTCGTTTATCGAATAAGAAAAGAATCCACTCTTTTAAATCAACATTTCGTTAAATTTCTAACGATAATAATTAGATTAATTAATTTTAAAGATCAAGGAGCAATTTAATTTATATTTTTGTTCGAACAATCTTTCCATTTATCTTTCTCGCGTAAATCAGTAGTTTATATCTATTTAAAAAATGGCGAGAGGATGGGCCACGACACGAGGCAGAGGATCGCAAGTGTACGCTTCTTCTCTCTTCCGCGTTTCTCTTTCGACGCATAAATATCTTCTCCGATGGACGCTCTCGGAGTCCTTCGTCGTTCGGCAAAAGCCTCGCATAATACGTTTCTCTCTTTCTTGCCTTTTGTCGTTCGAATTTTGTAAAGTATATCTTCGCAATAACTTCCGACCCCTCTCTCTCTCTCTCTCTCTCTCTCTCGCTCTTTCTTTCACATGTGTCTCTTTCTATCTTTTAAACGAAAGAACGTTCCCTTAAAAGCGTGTCGCAACGCGCGAACAAACGTGCTGTCTAAATCACTTTCACCTTCTAGAATTGAAGCACACGCGTGTCTATGCAACTCGTGCCGTTTTATCGACGTGAGACACGTCGACGGTAAAAAAATGAACGGAAAATCATCAAAATTCCAAAGAGATTCAGGAAGCTACATACGTATGTGGAAATCATCCATAAATTTCTTAAGTACTAGTCAACGATTATTTCAGAGACGAACGAGACACAGTTTTATTGCTAGAAAAATTATTAACATTATTTTGATCTTTCCTCGATACAGATATTTCAATAAATAGTCACGTTCATTGTAAACTCAAGGTAAACGCGAATTATAATTAAATATATATATGTATCATTATTGTTTTATGATCGATCGCCAGACAATAAGTTTATTACCAACCACGTGAGATCTCACACGGCGATAGCATGGATCGTTTAAAACTATGAGCCGTTTATATCGAAGTTAACGCTATTAGAAACGATCACTTAAGATTGCATATCGATACGAATCAAATATTTTCTGCACACAACTGGAACGTTCCCATTCACGAGCCTGTCAGCGTCGGAGGAAGTACATACGTTCGTAATTTGTCAGGGGATAGACACGAGGATGTCATTCGTGGAAAGATCACTTGGGAAGATCGATTAGTAATAGTGTAAGATTAAAAATAGAAGTCGGTATTCCGGTACGTGCGTGACGAATTTTCTTTTCAGAAAGTTACAATATCTCTCTCTCTCTCTCTCTCCCTCTCTCTCTCTTTTTCTTTGACCCGTGCAATTTCAGGATTCACAGGACGGTTAAGAGATTTCCTTCCTTCTCGATCTTCCTCTCACATACCTTCCGGCATAGTACAAAAGTGCACGTATCTCCGGTTAACGGAAAACGGAGGAAGAGAGAGAGAGAGAGAGAGAGAGAGAGAGAGAGAGAGAGAGAGAGAGCTAGGCATTGCTTCGCGTTCGTTGCACGTACGTTAATCGCACGCATACTTTTCTAATAATTTCTACGTCCTCCTAGGTATCATATACGCGTGAAACACGCACCTACTACCACATACGTATAAAGAAGAAAGAGAAAGAAAGAAAGAGAAGGAGAGTTCCTACGAACGTCCTGGCAGGACGGTCGCGTTCTCGTAGTATAGACAAGCCTGCAAAACCGGCGAAGGCCTTTAGAAAGTGCGGCTTCGGGGCTCCTGCCAGGTCGTTGAGTCTGATACCACCGAAGGCATGCCATACCGTCGATCGAGAACGTGTGCGTGAACGCGAGCTTGCGCGCGTGCGTATACACGTTTACAAACACACACACATATATATATATATATATATATATATATATATATAAGCGCCATTGTGCATGCACTGGCGAGATAGATCTTTACTCGCGATTGGATTCTGAAGTATCCACACTCTAAATGCGTTACGTAGTATATCGGCTCGAGTTATGTCATTTTTATGTGACAGATAATGGCAGAAGTGTGCGTGAACGCGAGCTTGAATTTACACGCGATTAAGTACGCGTATCTATTCTTTGTTGTATGTAAACGGTTTAGGTATATAAAGTTTTGAATATTATTACTAACGTTGATTTCTTTTTTTAAACATTTTTGTCAGGAATATCCTCGGAACGTGTTTGAATTATTTATCGTAGAAATTGCGTAATTTTTATACGATAGTTTTTAAATAATGATATTAGAGGAACATCAAGATAACGAAATGAAAAGTTTAATATCACCAACGATTATAAATGTTACGACAATTAAAGAGAATTATCTCGATGGCGCCGTCGTGCATCCGTGCTTTTCTACAAGCGAATGTGTGCGCGCGTTTCTGTGTGTATGTACGCTCGGAAGCACGCGGTGTGCCCTCGACGCGGTTGCTTCGCGTATTTGCATGCTCGCCTCCGAGTATTCCGCGCACTGGAATTTCTTGAGGTTCGTGCCGCTGGGAAGGCTGATTCCCTGACTTAGGATTCTAAAACGGGAACACTCTGGATCGCTTAACTCGCGTCTACTAACATTTTTCTTATTTATTAGAATCTCGTAGCTTGCAATGTTAGAAACTTTGCAGTGCTACTCTGAAAATAATTTAAAATATATTACGAATAGAATAAATTATAAATGTATCATGTTCGTGGAGTTGGGATCGCAATTTTCGAATTTGGGAAAATTTTAAATCTCGTGAGATAATATTTATTGCGATATTAAACACAAGTTGATATAATTTTTGAATTTTTACTTCACGGGTGTGAATTTTTAAGGGAAAACATTGTTTCTTCTTTTATTACACGCGTGAGGATTCGTGTCCACGTTCTGGAGAATTTCACCCAACGTTCGATAGTTTTTTCAGGAACGCGAGTCTCGTAAAGATCGAAGGAATTATTCGACCACATGGTATGTACCCAAGCCGCAGATCGCCATTACGCTTCCGCAAATTTTCTTCACCGTTCTCCTCGCCTCGGTAGCCCTCTTATACTCTGTACGTTACTAGGTACCTCACGATACTCGAACTTACCTTCTATAAAGTTGCTTCGAAAAAAAAAATGTATCCAACGAAATATTCAATTGAAAATATCATTCGGTGGTTTCGATCTAAATTTAGGTAGAAAGCCCACGATTATCGACACGAAGCACCGTGGAACCGGCTTGAGTTTGTCGAACTGTGCAAAACTGCATTAAAACTGCATCGTCGCGGTGAAATGCAGTTACGTGGAAAGGTCGAATCGATCGGTCGGTTAACATCACAGACACGCGTATTAAATTGTTGCATAATTTTTGTCGTATTTTTATCCTAGTCGCATGTTTTACAAAAAGGATACAATTAAAAAATAAACGTAATAATAATGGTGCATTAAAAATAAAAGTAATGAAATATCGTCGCTACCGCGTAATCCTTATCGTTTCCTTTACCGCGAAAAGGAAAAAAGAAGAAGAAGGAAACTACATAGAACTATCGCGTAGGATCGTAACGCAAGGAAGATCGTCGGCTTTGTAATTCCTCGGTAAACGACATCATCGTTTCTTCCTGTAATAACCTCGGCGTGCGGCCGTAATGACACCCCTTAATGACTCGATGGTGATCCAAAGGCAAATGCGTGTAATTGAAAAATTGCACCATCATCGGCGAGTCTCCTTTCATTTTTATTGCCACCTGCGATACTAATTTCACTATGCGAACTTAGGCGTTCGTGTTACGAACGAGATGAAAATCGACGCACGGATTCGCGTACGCTATGCGGATGCTGGAACTGAGTTTACAGAGTGATGTGCTGCGTGTACCTGCCTGCTACGTAACAAGCGGTCGTCGTAAAAATGTTCACGTGGACTAAGAACTCGTGCTCGATTACGAAGATCATGCTAAAAATAGTGTACACGTTATAATTATAACGTAGATACGTGTAGGTACATATATTTTGCATTACTCTTTCTCCGTCAGAGCTGAAAGAACGCGCGAGATGCAGAAAAACGTGAAACTACAATAAACAAAAATATAAGTAGCGCTATTATTATAGTTTTTCTCCATGGTAGGCATACCTCTTTTTAACGAAGACCAAAGAAACGGAGAAGCAACGCTAACCGGGCAGCACACAAACGAGCCTTTTGTTGTTACGCTCTAAATGGTGGTAATAACAATATTTCTTCCTGACAAATGATGGCTTCGGTTTCGTAGCGGGTGCACTTCGGCGTCGCTCGGCATTGAACGCGAGAAGCGTAAGAGGCAATAAAACTCTTGCGCGAGACTCGTCGTTTCAAATTCTATAGTTACGATTCTACGCTTTTTACTATGCGCGTAAATCTTTTAACAATTCCGAGTGGTTCGACGGTATTGTTTATACGTGTGTATATATATATAAGAGTATAGAAAACGTGTAGGTACGTGAAAGTAAAGTGTAACTTGGTGATACTCCGAAACGAGGCTTCGTGACGTAAGGGGCAATTAATTCGCTCGCGTTTAATCGTTCTAATGGAGATCTAGATCTCTCTAAGACTTTTAGCGCGACATTTGTTTACGCTTGACGCTAATAACGAAAGCTGAGCTTTATTGTACCATTTGTGTAACGACTGGACATCGGATTATATTATGTACTATCAAAATACTAAATTATGAACAAAATGTGAAGAATTTATTATTGCAAATACGGTCTAAGGAAATGAGATAAATTGACACGCATGAATGATAAAAGCTTATTGAAGTAGTCCATCCTCCAGTGATCGTCGCGTAGTGTCGCGACCTTACCGTCGACGAGCAAATAGGATTTTTAACGGGGCTTGATACTGTGCAATTGAAAACGATCCACGGGAGAGCGATCGACGATAGGCAGTTTTCATTCTCCGACACATCCCACGAAAGTAGCACGAACTCTACCAGACGTAGTACTAAAAACGTTATGTGTTAATTCGTCAAGTGTCGCAGGGCCGCAGCTGCTGCTCTTCGGATCGCTACCACTTGGATTTTTTTTATCTACCTACTTGCTCGTTCCTCGATACTTGGATTTAAAGTTACGATTTATTCCAAGGTATTGAAAGATGGTTTTCTGATTCATTTGAAATACCAAATACTTATATCTTTTATTAGACTAACTTCTGTAGATCGTGAAATTTCTCGCGAGCTCTCGTGACTTCTTATCTCGTGGTAGGAAGTTACGTGACATAAGGGAAACGAGTTTTATGAATTATCAAGAAGTTTTCTATCCGGACGCGATGAGTGTGTCTTGAAATATTGAATGGAGAAAACGTAATTTAGATAATGGCTTATATGGTCTATTAATATAAAACAAATTTCATTAATTTGTCATACTACGTACTCGTCGAATAAATTATCAGTTTTTTTTTTAATTTGAAAGAAAAAGGTACAAGATTACACCCGTGCCATTTACACAAAATAACACAAGAATTTACGCGAACATAATCGGCCCAGCAATGACAATAAACTCGAATACTTCATTATCTCCCGCACCAATTTTTGTTCCAAAGATCCGCGATAAAAGAAGTTACGGTCACAGGTTCGAATTCAAGGATACGCCATCTTCTTTCCATGAATTTTTATCTCAGCGAAGAAGCTCGATATCGAGCGAACAGGTTTTGGGACTCGGTAAGGTGAAGTTCGCGAAAACTTGCTCTCGATATACCGGACGAGCAAGAAGTTAAAGATTCTCAACTGCAGTTACACGCAACGACCGTAAGAAAGTATAATCGGAAGAAAAAATTGGATGAGTTTCCAGGGGAGAAAACGAAATGAAAGCATCTCGATTCCATTCATTAAAATTAGTAGACGTAGACTCGGTCGGTAAGTAAGCACCGGAAGGGTTAACAAACAGAATAATAAATCAAAGAGGAGATCTATTCTAAGAGCTACCCGATATCCCGACAAATATTAGAAGAAGGCAGAGGAGCCTCTCGGTTTCTTCCGTATCGGATAAGAAGGCCACGTGCGTGCGTATGCTTTTTTTTTACAAGGACGAGCGACGAAGAGGGGAGCGTGTCGCGTCCGCTCTTTTGTAAACGACAAAATAGGTTTTTCACTCTGTAAAACGAACGAAAGGGGAAGCCCCATTATCTCTTTTCGATCTCACGTGTCTTCCTCCCACGCTTTGCTGCTCCTCGTCGTCGGCATCATCGTCGTCGTCATCATCATCCTCATCCTCGTGCCCGTACGTAAGCCTACCGTGCGTGTACGATCTAAACACATAGCAAATGGTACAATAAAAATCCGTCCCACGTTCTTGCGATCGTAACACAGGTCTGATTTGATGAGAGAGACCACAATTTACGTATGCATGCATGTATGTATGTATCTGCTATGTTCTCTAGGTGGGTTGGTGACCCTGTTAGTACGAGTTCCTCCCCTACTTTCCTAAACCGTGTCTCGTTATCGTTATCGGCGTTGTCCTCGCGTGAGAATGCATCGGACCTTTCGTTATGGTATCGTATGTCGTAAAATTTCCTATCTACGGCAATTTTTCTTTTTAAATATCGGTCAGCACTGACGAATTGCCTCGATTTTTTGTCAATAAACTTTAGTAGATATACGCAGTTATTTTTTTTGTATGTCTCCTCTATATAATTATCCGATAACGTTACTCCTTAACGCAAGTTATCTAAATAGACGGTGTCCTAATTCTTTGTTTTCTCTAAACGGGTTTTCCCGTAGAATAAATGAAAATCAAATAATTTGTAACATTTTCGAAGCGAAGGAATCCTTTGCGCGACCGTCGCTCTCCCATATCGTGCCGTTTTCTTTTGCTTCTTCGCCGTGCATAATGCAAGCGCAAATATATATCGTAAGATAATGCGCGTTATCGCGACCGTCAGAAACTCAGATTTCCATGGGCATGTGACTGCAACTCGACAACCGTGTGGTATTCCGGTTCTAGATCGTGCCGGTCGTCGTGTCACGTGTCACGACTGTTCCCGTTCACAGAACGTCAACGTGAAGCATCGATTAACGCGATACACTCGTGAACGTGCCAATTAAAATCCACGGTTGAAACTCAATTTATTTATTTATTATAATAAAATCTCGTGATCGATGCGATATCTATACGATATGTAGAGAAACCCGTTGAGGTCTTGATGCATGATCAAACTTGGAAGGAACCTTTGATATATCAATTAAAGAAATTACACTTTTGATCCAGATTATATTAAATGTGTGTCAGTAGACCGAGCAGGTTAAGAACAATATTAATAATTCTCCATTATCCATCCAGTTATCGGAGGTATCGTACTCGTCGAACAAACGAACGTTTTATTACGCTCGTATCCAACGATAAAGATATTCTATCTCGATCGTACGAAGATCGAGAGGACTCCGGGAGAAAGTAAAGATCCCCAAGAATCTTGATTCTCCGGTGAAAAAAAAGGAACTCGGGGAAAGGGATCGCAATTAAAAGGAAGAAAGAAAAAATGTATAAAGGGGGGAACGAAGAAACTTGAGCGATCTCGCGCTTTCGACGATACGAAAGAGAAGAAAACTCGCTTCCGGAGCCGCGTGAGCTCACTCGCTAGCTCATTCACGCTGGACTCGAAGCACGTAACCAGTTAAGCTCACGGCAACGGCTCGCCAGCAACATCAATATAGACTTCACTTAAGGCACCTTTTTACGAACGCCACGCCTCGCATTTCTGCATAATCACGGCTGTTGTCATTCCCCTTCTTTCGATGCATTCTACCTACCACCACCAACGAGGTCCACCCTCCCCACCCTCCTCCTGCCATTCCCCTTCTTCCTTTTCTAATTCTCGAACGAGAGCCAGTAGCAAAACCCCCCTAGCTAGAACGACACGGTGTCTCGAAACCCGAGGTTCTGAAACTTATTTAGCCTATCGGCTCTTTTTTAGATAAACATTTTTTTTAACTCTCTCCAATTGCACCCGAGGCTGCACACTTGCACACTCCCTCTACTTCGAGATCAACGACGGCGGAACGACGAATGTTTTGGTACAGAACGTCGCAGACCTTACGGGTGGTCGACGTTTCCTTTCGAGGTTCTTAACCCTTTCCTTTCCAACGAGTAAACCGAAGAACGGCTAGCTGTGGCCTTTTAGGTGCCCCAAGGTCAATCGTAGTAACGTGGAAAGCCTCGAAACCCGGCGAGTTCTTGATGCAACTGCCGGCTCGTTTAACGAGATCGTTCACGATCGTTGTACGTAGCACGAGGCAGGAATATACTACCAGCAGGGGAGAGGGGGATCTTGTAGAGAGCTCTCTGATGATGATTACGAGGAGGACGATGACTAGACTTTCGATTCATAACTCACTACGAGGCGATTGATCATTCTTATTGTCTTCGTTGAACCTTCCCGATCTGGTTTGTACTACTTATGTTTAAGGATCCAGGATATGTGTCATCGAGTAGAGTAAATTGATGACAACTTCTTACGAGGAATTTCTGGCTCCTCTAAGGGAATAAAATTGAATAGATTGGCGAGTAATAGTGTAATATGGTAATCATGGACCAGTTTGAAGTTACAGTGACAGAGATCCATCGATAGTCTGGATCAACGCCAGATCCTTTCAGACTCGAGGACATTGCTTGCAGTTGTAGATCAAGATAGACGTTTTGGGTTTGTCGGAATACCAAGTAACTCGATGATACTCGTATCGATGGCCTTGGATTGAAACGTGGAATGCAAGCGTTCACTTTTCGACTGCAAAATTCGATTAAAGAAACGTGCCTTGTGTTTATCTTCCTAAAAAAATCATCATCACACGTTGGCGGTCTTTTCGTATAAGCTGGAGTGCTCGTAAAGTTTATGACAAAAAAAAAAAAAAAACGTTTGCGATAAAAATGAAAATGGCGCGATCGAGGTGAAAAATCAGCGAACGTGATCCGTCCACGGTCGGTGCTACGACAACGGCGCTGTCCATAAATAAAGCGCCGGCTGACGTGCCGGACGTTCGAGGAGAAAACGCAAGAACAAAAGGTCGAGTCCGTGCTCGAAAAATTAAAAGGCAGCGTGCGTGGAATGCCGGATTCGCCGGGCGCCTGCGTATTTTTCCCTTTTTTCCACTCCCATTTTTCCTCCTCCTCCTCCTCCTCCCCCTTCTCCCCTTTTTTTATTTATTTCCCTTTCGTATGATGAACGCGTTTATCGCGAAACCGCGCCGTTTGTTTCGTCTCCATCGAGCGTGACGTTGGCCTAGATCGTCCGACGAAATCGATACGAGTCTCGTTTTATTATCACGATTTTTATATTTTGCAAATTTTTCCGAACTTCTTTTCTTCTTTTTAGTTTTATTCGAAATTTGCTTTTTTTCTCGTATCGTTCTTGATAATTTCGGGAACGGCCTTGAGAAGAACGAGAAGACATCATCGGTGTTTAAGCAGAGACTTCTCGCACCTAAATACCAGCTCGCTCGAGTGTGAAAAAAATGGCTATCTCTGGGTCTGGGAGCGCCGGCGCAGCCACCGCTCGAGTTTCTTCTCGTAATTCACGCGACGATGCGCAAGGCTAAACATAATTTCCATCGGGATCTGGAAGCACGTTGTTACATAGATGGGAAGAGAGATGGATAGTTATGGTACCGTGTAGAGATCGGGTATACTGGGTGTACCAGATCTTATCGATCGAGGCAGATATTATAAAACATTATTGTTAATATCTTTCACTTTTCCTAAATTTTTAAGTGCAGCACGTTTTTACTTTTATGATCTTCGTTAGGTGTTTAAGCGAAAGCCGATATAAATATTTTTATAGATCATTAACAGATACGGATCATCCTGTATACATTCATCGAATGTTATTGCCTTTCTCGGAGTTCATCACCGAAACGTTCGACTTATCCAGATTACCGATATCAATTGCATTCTTCCAATGACTAGGTGAAATCGAGATCAGAGATCGTGCTCGATCTTTCCTTAGATCTCTTTCGATCCCCAGAGATAAATTAAACACATCGCAATATTTTATTCTCTTGTTAAATGAGTCAACGTTTAAAAACTGGAACCCACCAGTTGACAGTCATTATAAAATCAACCTCGAAATTTCTTTTACGGGCGCATAACCTTTTAAAGATCTAAATAGTAAAACGAAGAAGGGTTAACGATAATACCGCCTTCAGTTGCACCGATTATCTTCTGAACGCGGATAAAAGACGTGATTCTTTGCTCGGTAGAGCACTCGAGATGCGTGACTCATTGTCAATGTCATCGTCGTCGCCGTCGTCGTGTGCACCGATTATGTCAAGGTATTTCACGCGAACGCACGGTAAATCCTTCGACGTAATCTCCCGATTATGCGCTCGCCGTACCACCGTACAAGTGGATTATCGTTGGTCGTGTCTTTAAAATATATGACGCGAGGAGAGAGAATAATTTAGAGCGTTAGTGATATCGATATATTGTCAATTGTACATATTTACATCGCATTTTATTTTAGTAACGATTTTAATGATTTTGGGATACGAACGTGCATGTATAATAATTAAAAATTAGGATATTCGTTAACTTCGAAATTAGGAGGAACACGGAAATGTTTTGAAAACTATTATTTACTTGATGTGTAATATCAAATAATGCATTTAGATAATTGCAAAAATTTCTTAGATCGAGAGATCGGAATTCGAGAGGAAATGAAACTTCCATCCACGGCTATGAAATTGTTACGTTCCGATTATCGGCGAGATCGGACACCGTGCCGTCGCACGCATAGCTTTCACGCATTAATTCACGAACGAAGAAAAGAAGCCTACGCGTCGGTCTACCGTGGTTCGTCTATTCCACTGAAAAATTCCGTTACTTATCCTGCAACGCTCGATCCGAAAAAGGATTCCGTTCGATCGAACCTACACCACGTAGTAGGTATCCAACCAAAGAAAGAAGAAGAAGAAGAGGAAGAGAGGGATAGAGAGACTCTCTTTTCAGTCGGGTGAAAGGAATACGAGCGTAATTATTGTAACGATCTTTTTGTTATAATCACACACGATCGTTGCTAGGTGGAAGACTCGAAAGATTCCCCGTCAAGGTTATTATTTACAAGGATCGGTTTATAAAAACGCTCAGGTAAATTGTAGCCAAGCAATGAGATCACGAATCAGCAGCATCCTGCAACTTGATCTTGATTCCTTGATGGATCTCTCTCTCTCTCTCTCTCTCTCTCTCTCTCTCTCTCTCTCTCTCGTAATGGTAAGAAACGATTCGACAAATTTTTCACGTAGCAATAATAATCCGTAATGATCGATAATGGTAATAATTTATATACGCGATGATCATTTAGGTTTCTATCGTGGATTCTTAATCCGGTAGCAAAGAAAGAGACGATGAGTTTCGAGAGAAATGTCAATCGCGAAGGTGTTCGAAGATCGCTTGCGTACGATTTAAGAACTGGTTCTTCTTCGTAAAGTCGTAGATCCTCGCGTTTATCATGATTTCTGCGGATCCACCGAGGTAACTTCTCTCTCTCTCTCTCTTTCTCTTTAGCATCAGCCCACTTCTCTTTTTCTCCTTCTCTCTCTCTCTCTCTCTCTCTCTCTCTCTCTCTCTCTCTCTTAACGTGGATTCGAAGGAGAACTCTCAACCGAGATTCTTCTCCACGGCTCCTTCTACCTACGGAGCTCTCTCGCGGATCGCCTTTCGCAAAAGGCACTTATCTTTACGGCAGTCGACCTCGTCGCGTTACCGTTCGCTGTAAACAGGCCGGCTGATCGGTTAAGACCTAAGTTAAGGACTCTCATCTTTATCGAGAGTTATTCTAACAATTAGCGTATCGGTTATTCGATTTTTAATAATTGGCATTTTTTGCTCCCGTGTCGAGTACCACTCGACATCTTTTAATTAATTGAACTATGTGACATATAGTATTTTTAAGAATGTATAAGACGAAGAACGATCTACGAGCATAAAAAATATTCAACTCTGCATAGAAGAAGTATCGAAAAGAACCACTCGTACTTATCTCTCCTAAACTCAAGAATCCACTAAGGAATATCAAATTAGTTATCCCATGAATATTAAAAAGCGTCATGGGTCCTTGCGAGTAAGATGCAGCACGTAAGAAATTATCTCCCCAAATTTCCTAGTCTTGCCATACTTTCGAACAAATGTTAAAGGATCTAAAAAAAGTGTCCATACAAAAAACTCATGATACAAGGACGCACTTATCTTCGTTCAACGGTCCTCCATCCTTCGAAACGAAAAACAGATCACCACAGATTTGGATAAAAAGAAGGATGGGTCCCAGGCCCCTTATGCACCAGAGGTGGGGGGCTGTAATCACAGCTCACGAAGCTCATGACGAAGAAGAGGAGAAGTAGAAGAAGTCGAAGAAGCAGAAGAAGCAGAAGAAGAAGAAGAAGAAGAAGAAGGTGCAGAGAGGGAAGAAGAGGGAGCCAAGCCAGCTCACCTTGGCGCCCATGGTATGCGTCCATTGGCGTCCAACTCAAAGGCGTAGTAACGTCTCTCTCTTCGTTCTGAATGACTACTTACGCGAGTCTCCGTCTCGATAACGCGCCATCGCTCGATCATTCCCTCCGGGGGAAATTTTTCTTTAATATAACAAATAGGAGATAAGATGCAGGTATCTGTCGTTCACACAGTAAAGAAGGTTACGACGTCAGAGATCATTGATATCGAATCATTGTCCTTTAACGCTTCCCTTCTATTTTTTTTTTAATTTTCTAACATAGTAAAAAAAATTGATAATTCGCATGAAATTTCGGTAAAATTGCTAGGTGTGAGATTTGTGGATTATAATCACGATAGGTTTACTCTTCTCATCGATATGCGTTGTGTAACGTTCCCGAAGCACTTTCACTTACGGATTCAGCGAGCATATTTGTTTACAGCTCTCGCGGCCCGCATCTTCGTCCAAGTCTCCAGATTCGTCTCCCTCTCTCTCTTTCTCTCTCATGTTCTTTCTTTTCGTCTTTTCTCTTTTCTTCCTCTTTTCTTTTTACTTTTTTGAGAATTCAGAAGAAAAGGTGGAAGACTCGTCGCGCGGAATATGAAGATAATTTTTCTCCTCGGGCAGGTATCGACGAACCCGCATTCCTGGACGTATTGCGTGCATGCGACGTTCCGAACCAGCCACACCGGTTGTATTCATAGATCTACGGTTGCATTAGCATCCTCCTAACAAGGCACATGCGTTTGTTATGATTCCGTCGTACTCGCGAGAGGTAACCGTACACTTTGATTTTTTCCTCTCTCTTTTTTTTCGTGCTACATCGTTGTACATTAAAATGCATCTCGTTGCACAAATTTATCATCCTATTAATTGTACTAATTAATTCTTACGACTTGGATATCAACATTTACGGAATCGTAGATGTTCTTTTCCTTCCTTTTTTCTTTTTCTTTTTTTTTTTTAATGACTTGATAAATCTATCTCTCCAAAGAATCACAAAAGTATTCGTCCAATTAGCTCGCCGGGCTAATTACTATCAGGCCACGCATGCTATGAGAATGCATAGTTGCGTATGGGAAGTTGATGCGAGTGCATCGGGCTATCAACTTCATTCACCGTCTATTTAAATGCAAGAGCTATCGTACAGTAGACGTACATAATTTCGTGTATAACATAGGACGTGGTTTATCCTGACGGGAGATCGTTGCCTCTTTCGAGAGCGGCGCAGCTGCATCGGGACGGTATGCACTCTCAAAGGAGATGCAACGCACGATGCACTTGGCGCCTAAGCTTGTTTACTCGGGCAGACGTCATCGAAGCTCGCGTGCGACAAGATGTCAGCCACGTGATCGAACGAAAATTATCGTAACGATAAATTAGATTTTTTCTTTATAAATTATTACCCCCTACATGTCGTAGAATTATTTTTATATCGTTATACTAACAATGATCTAGTAATTAGAATACTTATTTAATTAACCGCAATCATACTCGCGAATTAATCTCATTCTCCATATCGCCGTTCCGCTCCGTTGCGTTTTACGTCTTCTTTTACCTTCGACATTCTTTAACGCTCAAACAGCACGATCGCTCCTCGTAATATCAATAGCAACGCAACGCTAACGGCCCACCTGTGTGCGCTCACAATCATCCTCGCTTTAAACGACTCCCATTGTAATCGATCTCGCGTCCGTTCGATCGCGGTTTTTCCCGCAGCGTGGAGGAGAAGGAGGGGAAGGAGAAAAAAATGATCGTCCCTCGAAGAAAATTCCTGTGAACGCCCAACCGTGCTCTTTCCAACATCTTTTTTTTCTTCTTCTTCTTCTTCTTCTCCGTTTTCTATTTTCCTCTCTCCCTCTCTCTCCAACGTAGAGAAGAGTCATCGATAGTGCATACCAAGCGCGTTTAGCTGACTGAATGCGAGTTACGTAAGGTGAACTATGGTATGTACGTGAACACGTAGAAGCCGATGCGCTCGGTAGGTAGATACGCATGGATTTGTACGTGTGCTTCGCAGATTTATCGTAGGTACATGCATTATATGCACCGGGTATTCATTAAGCGCGTGGTGAAATTTCTATAGAGTATTCAGAGACTATTTAAAACCTGCACACATTTTCACGATACCGTCAGATGTCGAAATGAAATTTTAAACGAAGATTGTTTAAAAAATCTAATAATTAGTACGTACTAACAATGTGATAATTATTAGCGACCTTTTTTTATGAACTGTTGACGTATTTAACGAACACCCTATATATAATATACATTTGCGTACGTGCGTCCACATACATAAAACTAATAAATTATTCGCGGACAACGAACATCACGGATATACATATACGTACATAGGTTGTCCTACGTGTCAGGACACACACGATCGGTAGTCGGTGATGGAGTTTCAAAGAATGCGTTTCCTTCCTGCCGATACGTGAACCAAACATGGAATTGCGGTGTGTTAGCCGAGCGACGCGAGGCATCGTCTAGTGGTTCATAAGTACTTCTTACGCCTAACGATTAATATGAATCACGATTCGTCGCTATCGTCGCCGTCATCGTACTGACGATTCCGTTCGTGTTTGCCAGACGAGCTGGCAGAAATGCCGGTGAAAAGCGGTCGTGTCACTGTCAACTTTCGGCGACTTTTCATCTGGGGACCGATACGTCGTGTTGTCAAGTTGGGGAGAAAAGGTTTTTCGTGAGAGGCAAATATGGCTGACGTATTATAAGTTTTTAATTGATTTATTTAATATTATATTAGAAAGCTTGTTAACTTTTCGACTACGCTAGGATCACTGTCATTCATTGAATTATTTTTGGCATTAAAAGTGTTAAAGAATAAAAAAAAAACAGGTTACAAACGTCGTTCTGTTATACGAGCGTCACCTGTAAGAATTCCAATCCGAACCTCATTCGGTTCTCTGATTACTCGACGCTAATAGATCCTTAAAAAATACTCGACTCCTCGTTAGAACGAAAACGAGAAAATAATGGCCGTTAAGAAAAAAACACATTCGGAAGTAAATCATCGCGAACGTGTCATCTTAGAGTCCATTTCGTTTTCTCCGACACTCCTTTTAAAATCTCGGTCACCTAGATTTTACGATCAGAACGAACGGGCTCGACTACTCGTTCGTTCTCGAGCGTGGCGATCTGCCGACGATTGACTAAACGTGGTATTTTAACCGATCTTCCCACAGGCAAGCATCTGGTGCTGGTGACCGATCCAGAGATCGTCGAGGATGCATACGCCTTCGATAATCCTTGCTTCAAGGACGCCACACCCGCGATGGGAAGGATCTCGGAGAGGGCTATCTCGATGGGTACACCGCAGGATACTCCTGCGAAGGATTCAACGCGTTGGTCGACTCCGTGGACGTCGTTGGGACTTGGCTCGACCAATCGGAACGATAAGAGGAGAACCCTCGACGACTCGTGCCTCGGTGTAAGCTGTAGTTATGATTCCCGGTTAAAAAGAGAAACCGATCGTTTAATCCGATCACCCACGTCTCACCCGCCCCCCTCCCATAGCTTGGATTAGTATTATACCTATTAACATCGTGTTTCATGGTAATGGGATAGAGGAAAAAAGGTGTAGGGGGCAAGGAAAAAAATTAAATCGAGCGAAGCCGGTATCGGTTATTATCGAATCCGCGTATCGAATGGAATACATGGATATTATGACGCGAAACGAACCCCTTCGGTGTTCTTATAACGATACGCGTGCTCCCACACATGTTGCATAGTCGTATGCAACGTATACGTGTTATTGCTGTGCGCTCGTGTGTTTACGCGCATACCCATGTGAGCGTGTGGGGTCGCTTGTCATTAACCGTCCTGCCGATCGCTCGCCCGAGTCGTCTAGAATTTCGCAAGCGATTGTAAAACGAGCGAGGCGACGTACCCACGCGTCACCCGGCTACCGTTCTACGCCTACGCAACAAGATGCAAGAGGCACGCATGTATGTACATACGCGCGTGTACTATTACCACCAGACTAAGGCATTTTCGTTAACGCAAAGAATTAACGATCTCTTTTCATCTTCCCGTTAACAGCCCAAGGCTACCAGAGTGAGCGTGGTCAGTCTAAGGAGTCGAGACTTCACTGGACTCGGATTCAACGTTTGCGGAAATATGCGTGAGGGTATCTTCGTGAAGGATCTTCTTCATCGCGGACCAGCATCGGAGTCTGGCCGAATTCATCCTGGTAAATGATAATTCAATTGTCCCTTTCAGAAGTTAAAGACTCTCATTCCTACTCGGATCGATTCTCGATACAGAGCCTTTGGCGAATCGTGCCTCGACGGAGAAAAGAGATTGCTGAAGTGTTGTGGGGTCTGGTAAAAAACAGCCGCGACAGGTGTCTGCTACAGTTTTTGCAGCCCGCCATTCATAGAGCGCGGAGTAGGACAGCTCGTTTCTTGAATGAGAAGCGAGGTAAAGATATCGGGTTGTTGTCTCGGCGGTGGAGATCTCGATCGGAGATCCTTTCAAAATTATATTCGCTCGCTCAGACAATGGTTGCTTTCTTCGCGATGTAATACAATTAAATTCCAATATCGTTGTGAGTTTAACTCCGAGACCGGTCTCTCTTTTTTATTCTCTTCCGTGAGAATCACCCATATACCTAGATTCCCCTTTTGCGAGTGAAACTCATCGTTGAGCTTTATCGAGAGAGTAAGGAGAAAGGAATATGAATCGGTAGGAATCTCGTAATGTTAATTGAGTTAAGTTAAAAAATCGAATTTCGCAGTATCCGATGCAGTGCGTGTTGCAAAAAAGAAACTTATTTTTATCATAATTGAGCTCTACATTAGAGGAGAGTCTCCATCAATTGGAGCATCCTGGACTTGAGGGTAGCATTAAAAAACTAATTACATCGCGTGTCGCTGATCGTGCTCGTACTTCTCGGTTCGCAGGCGACCGGATAGCGAGCGTGAAGATCAGCTTCCGAAACATGGTCTACGAGGACGCACTCACAATTCTGAGCTACGCTTCGCCGTACGACGTGGAGTTAGAAGTGGAAAGCGGTGGTAGCGGGTCGAAACCAGCGACTCTGTTGAAGAAGACCGTAGGTCCGAGTCCAACCAGAATATGTCATCCGCTTTACAGAAGTCAATCGATTCCGGAGCTCTCGCAAGCGCACAAGAGCTCGGCCAAGAGGCTCTTCATAGCCGACCCGAACGAGTCCGTTGGCTCGAACTACTCGACGATGAACTCGACGTTGAAATCCTCGAAATCAACGCCGGGTAGTCACACTTTGGAGAGGCGCCACGACGAGGCGAAGAACAATCACCACAAATTCGGCATCAAGGTTCTACCTGCTCTTGACGGTACCGTTCATCGTATCGAGAATCAGAACGAGCATAACACGAACCTCGAGCGAAGGCACTCCAAGAAGTTGGACGTTGAGAAGCACATGGCTAGCCCAGCTGTTAGTCCAGCATCCGTCACGGAAGTGGCAGCAGAAAATACTAAAGCACGTACGGAGAATTCCCAGCGAGCTGAAAATATTACGAATTTTTCGAAATCCAGCAAACACAGTCTGGAA
>JAIFRP010000031.1:239553-251249 GCA_032403825.1 Odynerus spinipes
GAGAGAGAGAGAGAGAGACTCAGGAATGTTAGAGGGTAAGACAGAGGGGATGTTGCCGAGTATGAGTCTATGAACTTATATGTCTGTGTGCATTTCGGAGTAAATGGGAGGATAGGGAGAACAGGAGATACTCGAGACACCAGGAGAATCTCTCTCTTTCTCTCTCTCTTTCTCATTCTCTCGTCGACAAAATTGAGAGACAGATGAAGAGAGTGATGGAAGGGGGCGAGGGAGCGATGACGAAAAGGTTGCGGCATTAAAGGGAAAGTTCACCGTTATGTACGTGCCATTTTTACGAATTTCTGTCTTCTTTTCTCTCCTGTTGTTTTTTCTCCCCCACTGCGTTTCTCTCTCTCTGTGTGTGAATTTTTTTATTTCTAATTTCATTCGGAGCGTTCCAGGGCCGAGAGCAAAATAGGAGGCAAAACGGTGGCCTTAATGAGAAATGCTTTTTAATGGTCATTATATTCGAATTTTTTCGTTCTCGCTGCTTCCCGGCGATCCTTTTAATGCGATCGAACGAAATTACGGGGGTGGTATCATTGCGTGTTATACGGTATACCGGTGGTGAGTTACGTAATTTGTTGCGAGTTGGTATTTCTCTATCTCTATCTCTATCTTCTTTTCTCTCTCTCTCTCTCTCTCTCTCTCTCTCTCTCTCTGTGGTTGACCGAAATATTTGAAAGGAATTACTTCGAACGTTTCTGTAAATTATTCTAATTACCATAAATTGCTTCTTTTAATCAAAAATATAAATGGGTATTCTTAACGAGTTAGATACCAGTCACCCAGTATTATACAAGACCGAGTAATAATGTCACATCGATGTTGTTTCTTTTCTCCTTCCTCTTTTTTCTTCTTCTTTTTTCCACCTTCGCTCTTTTCTTCCCCCAGCCGGAACGTCGCCGGAGCAAAAATATTTGTCGTGGGACAATATCCCACGAACGGAACGAGGGAAAGCGCGCGATCGTCCTTTTACGATCCTACGAGTAAGATAAAAAAAAGGATAGAGGGGAAAAACGTGTTTCGGATTCTCCCCCTCCTTCTCTCGAGGCCAGCTTCCGCCGTGCGGATCCAAGGGACGACGGCGACGGGTTAATGAGTGGACCCGCAATTAAAATTTTTCATAGTCCTTCTTCCGTCCATTGCGACTCGTCGATGCGAGATCGTGAAACGGAAATCAGGTTGAATTAAAAAAAGGGAGAGAGAGGGAGGAGGGAGGACTTTCACTCTTTTTTTCGATTTCACGAGAACTGATGCTGCGTCGTCGCGCTAATTAAAACTCATCCATTTTTACTAAATTGTCGTAACTCTTGAAACGATTTCGGTAAGATTTATCAGGAAATATAGACCGGAAAAATAAATTCGTCTCACTTGTTGCAATGGTACCACTGACCGTATCGATACCGTAGCTGCATACACGTACACCTACCTACCTCTCGTAAAATAAAAGTTATTAGATCGATAACAGGGACGATCGCGTCGATGTACTCCGCGAAACTTCATAAAACTCGGGCGGAGAAGAGTAATAGAACTGTCCGGGGGCTTACGTTCGTTAGTTACGTCCGGTGACTAATTTTCGTTCCATGTTTTTCGTCGTCGACATCGTCATAGTCCGATAAATCATAACGCGCGTGTCCGGTGCACGGGCGAGTACGGAAAATTAACGGTGCCGAGCGTTAACCGATTCTCCCTGGTAAATGACTCTCACGGGTAATAGTGATAATACCGATGGATGATGATGGTGGAAGAGCATACATCGGGAAGCGAAGTTTTCGAGATCTGCAAATTCTACGGTTCTACAAAGCCCGTGTGAGAGAGAGAGAGAGAGAGAGAGAGAGAGAGAGAACTAGAAAAAAAGAGAGAGAAAGAAAAAAATGCGAGAGCACTCGCCTCGACCTTTTGTTCGTCGGAACGAAAGGTCCTCGAGGTACTGATTCAAGAGGTTATTATCTCCAGGGCTAAATACGTTTTCTCAGACGACGGGCCCGTGAGTGCTTTTTCGAACGGTCGATTCGTACGTTATGTACATACGTATGTACGAACCGTACTTTTTACGCCGACACAACACACGGTAACACATCGTTCGAAATCATCGACGGCGATGAATCGCCGGAAGTGACGTAGACAGGATCGATAATGTGTACCGTTCTCCGAATTTCCCTGTTGGCTATGTACGGTCGTACATACGAGTACGCGTATCTCTATCTATCTCTTTCTGTGTGTTTGGAAGCTGGCAGAGAGTCACGACGAATTACGAGAGAATAAAGAGCGAGAGAGGGTACTGTTTTTCTCTCTCTCTCTCTCTTTCTTTCTATCTCTTCTCTCCTCGTCATAACGTGCGCGCAAACAACGTTTGGTCAGCATTCACGGCTTGGCTGTTGGTGTGGAGGGTTGAACGACGTGGAAGAGAAATAAAAAGAGGGCGCGTATGTGTGTGGGAGAAAGAGAGGGACGATGGTCCGGCGCCTCCCGTCCTCGTCGTCGTCGGCCGGCTCGGCTTTTACACCACAAGCGAGCGACCTTTTCCTGCGTGAATTAACTTACGCATAAAGGGCGGCCCTTAACCGAGTGCACTTCTGAAAAGGCGCGCTCCTACGAATACGTACTTTTTTCGGGTAGGAGTTAAAAAGAACTTCCTTAAATTCCGACAGCTCGATAAAAAAGGTTCGTTGGACGGCCGTCCGGGAGATTCGGTGTGAGAAGAAAAATAAGAAAAAAAGAAGATGGAGGCGGGAAGGGGTACGGTCCAAGTTGACGGGGGAAAGGAACGTTTTAAATTCATCGGGCTCGCGCGAATTCTTTATCCGTTTCCTTTGTGAAATCGCAATGCGGAGGTCGAAATCATCACATCCTGCGGCACGCGCGTCCTGCATTCGGAAAAATCTCTCCGCCCGAATCGACGCTCCTCCTGCATTTTCGATTCACCTCGAAAAGAAGAGACCGAAAGAAAAGGAGCGAGGAAAAAAAACGAGAGTAGGGAGAAAAGGATCGATTCTCGATTTTGTTACGATCTCTCGCGATAGTCTCTTCGATCTTGCGAAGATCCCGAGTCTGTGGGAATTTCGAGGAGAGTTCCTTCTCCGATAAGAATCCGCCGATATTTCGAGGAAGGAGGAATCGCTTTTGACTTTCGAGGAGTCGAACAGCGTGAAAGGGGCGTCCGACGTAGAGAAAAGAAAGAGAGAGGGAACGACCGACGCCCCGCTTTGAATATCGAACGAGCACGAAAATATTCGCGTACGGCGAGGCGAATTATCCCCCCTCTACGATCCCACCCCACCGTTTTCTTTCTCCCCCCTCGACTCTCTTCTGTCCTAGAAAAGGAGGACGACGCCGAGCTAAGACGTCAAAACAGCCAAAGAATAAGGAAGAAAAAGAGAGAAAGGAATAGAGGAAGAGAGTGAAAATAGTCGCCTCGTGCGCTCGCAAAATCGATACGGCATTCCGTTCGTCCATTCTCCCTCTTTTTCTCTTCCCTCTCTCTTTCTCCTACTATACATCAACCCTCCGCAAAGTACAAAATTCGCGAAAGTTGGTCCTATCGGAAGAATAACGCTGACTCGAACCACAAAGATCGTTGGGAATGAAAAGGGCAACAAAGGGGTGGTGAAAAAAAGGAGAGAGAGAGAGAGAGAGAAAAAGAAGGATCCTGGGAGAATCGGAGAGAAGGGAAAAAAGGCGAAAAAAATAGGGAGGATTGTAGGACAGTGAGAATGAGAGAGAAAGATTGGTCGATGCAGTTGGGCGGTGCAGTGCGGAAGGCAGATTCAAAATGTGCCGATTGTATCTGTTGGTGCCAGTGACCCCCTATTGATTCCACGCTCAGCGAAGCACAGAGCAGACCCTCGCCCTCTCTTCCCTCCCTCTACCACCCTCTCTCTCTCTCTCTCTCTCTCTCTCTCTCTTCACTACTCCATCCTCACCCTCCTCGTCCTTCCGCTCTTCGCCCTTTCACTACCACCCCACTAACTTCGTCTCTCTTCCTCGCTCACTCTTTCAACCCCCCTCTCTCTTCATCCCTCTAGTAACATCGCTCGTACCACAACCACTATCGCTACCACTACCATTGCTACTACTACTACCACTGTCACAAGTACCACTACTATTACTATTAACATCGTCCTATGCTCGCTCAACCGTGGCACGCTCGTTTCGCGACGGCGGCGAGCGTCTCGCGGCGCCTACGCTTCGCGGATAGGTGAAAATCATTTTAACCTTTAGTGCCTAGCCTCGCGATAGGGAGAAAGCAACTTTCCGAGTACTCCCTAGACAGTCACCCCCTCGTCTAACGCGTTTCCTCGCACCTACGGAATCTTCGCAGGCCAACGTCTTCTCCTTTCGTCAGACTCAAGGTCTCGCAGGCGACAAAGGGGAGTCTTTGCTTCGAAACAGAGAGCAAGAGAGAAAGAGGGAGAGTGAAATGTATGTCTATACGAAGGCTGCTGACTTCACGCAGCCATTCGAGTACATCGAGTCTACGATTTCGCGAGTACGTCGGAGTAACGAGATTACGCCGCTATCGTCGGCGAACTCGAGGAAATTGGATTTATCGAATTACTTCTTCACCGCTGTAATATACATATATATATATGTATATACATATTGCATATATATATATATATTTGAACGATCGTTCGAGAGCCACGGCGGAAAGTTAGGGAAATAAATCGACCGGCTGACTAAAAATATTGGATTAGTCGCCGACAAAGGGGGATTTACGCGCGCGCGCGCGATTTAATTTAATTATTGCGAAAGTCATTGCTAATGACAGGCCACTGGCCTGAGTCACTCGGTCTATGGAGGTTACGTAGCTGCGTATAACGTATATATCTACCTAACTAGCATGCGGACCTCGTCACCGTTCATATTTCGCGTCGAGGAAACTCGCCAGTTTGCTGCGCGATATCCAATGAAAATGACACGCGTTTCAATGGGTGCCACGAGTCGGAAGCGTAGGGGTGAATAAAAAACGAAACACTAATGCGCGTCGTGTGTAAAACGCCATCATCGGGCACGAGTGTGCGAATATAACGTATATAAGTAGTACAGGTATACGTATAGTCGGGCACACGAGAACGCCAACGTAGTAGACATTTAAAGTATAAAGAGAAGGAAGCGGTAGGATCGATGCCACGATTTTTCGTTCTCCATTATCGAGTATAAAGTCGACGTACTCCTCTAACGAGAATACGTGCCAATAAATGAGTCATTTTTTATTTTTTAAAGTGCTATAAGTCCATTTATTCGTACATTGGGATATTAACAAATACAAAAAGAAGATATCCATGTTTAACTAAAATATGATCGCTATTACCATCGGTATTATTATTTATTGTTACGTGACGTAAGAAAAGTTAAGAACGCGTCGGAGCGATACGCTTCGTGACATTTCGAAGAAACGTGACTTACTTTTACCGAGTTGTTGCCTGCTACGTGCTTTCTTATTACACCGCGCGAAAAGAACGTTCGAAGGCGTGCGCGATAGCTTTCGCGAAGTCGTAGATCGTACGCGGGAGGTGGTTTTCTTTTCTTTTTAGTTGGGAGCCGTCCGCTGGCCGACCCCTCGCGAGAGCAGCTCTTTTTTTTTTGTAAGGATTTTCATCCTCGCCGGCACTGCCGCGAGTCTTCGTTCGCGTTTTTCGCTTAAGCTCGGTCGACCGTGTAAAAACGGTATTAACGTTTCGCTTGGGGGGAAAAGAAGGGAAGGAAAGGGGTAGTGGGGGTGCGGTGGTGGTAGGTTGCAGGTAAGCCAACGCGTGCACACCCTTAAATCATTTACAACTCGCGCGCTATTCGAACCTTCCCTCTTTCTGTTTATTTCTTTCGTTTCTTTCTCTTTCTGCCTTTCTCTCTCGCTCGCTCTCGTGGCAGCGTGGAACACGCGAATTTGTAAAGTCCTTTTGCTCTAGCGAGCAAGATAAATTTCTCGTTCCACGCGCTTCCTCCTCCTCCTCCTCGTTCTCGTTAAATGAGTTTCCTTATTTGCGCATTGGCCTCGACTCCTCGCGCTGATGTTTATTGAATCTTTTAGAGCATCCGTGCTTGTTCCGCGATGAGAGTTAGACTCCTGAATTATTTCACGTTTCCGTCCTCTTTCGTATTTTTCTTTTTCTTCTTCTTCTTTCCTTCTTGTAAGAAATAGGAAGAGATAAAGGGAGGTATCGCATTCGCCATCTTTCGTCGATTAATTCATCGGAAGCCAAGTTTACGAGACGTGTCGTGGTCGTCTTAGAAGTACGTTCGAGCCAGGTTACTCGTGTAATTCTTTCACGGTCGCTTGCCCCTTCTAGCTGCCGGCCATATCGACACCCCTATCAGCTGGGTGAAAATAATTTTTCTTTAACGGGAAGACGCAAAGAATGGCCGCCTGCTGACCGACGCGTTCTTTCGGTATTCCTTTCTGACGTATAAAAAATAATTCGTTCGTACGAGCATGATTCAGGTCGATATATCTTTAAAAAAAAAATTCAAAAATTTCCAGCTAAAGTTCCAGCTAAGAGCGTGCCGAATATAAAGTGAAATGCTCCTTTCTTGATAAAACTTAAGCACATCCGATTGAAAGCTTAGCGGTTTATTAGATTACGAAGCGCGAATCTCGCATGGTTAGACCCCTTTCTCCTGGATTGCCTCCTTCCATTCGCGAGAAACGGGCGACGACGTGTGCGCTCGCTTTTAAATTACGTCAAATCGCTCGCCCGTGACAGTCACGAAGAAGGCTTCCTCTACGAATCGTTCTTCCGAGCTCGATCAAATCGTGCAATTTGATTTTACACGCGGAATATATTATTCGTGAATTTTTAACAGTCCACGTAACTTCCAGCTGCTTGTTTTAGGAACTACGGGAGAACGAGTAACCGGACATCTAGAAAAAAGCTGCCCTGGGTGCCATCGGGTGTCCTTTTTTTATTTACGACCTTAATCTAGATTCTTTCTCTCTCACCTTCGTACATACATACCTATCTACCTGTCGACCCTTTGTAATTCATACGACGCGTACGATGTCCTATCATTGCCCATCCTTTACCACTAACTTTATCACTGGGCCCCGCGTTACATACGCTGGCTGCACGTGCGTATGCGCGGAATATAATTTCACGAGCGACACGGTATTTTCCTCGAGTACGTAATAAACTCGTGAAACTTTAAGCGTGCGAATTCGAAGTCTGTTAAGTACTTGCGCGCTCGAACGTTTTACACAACGTGGACAAGTGTCGGGTTAATTCAAAACCGTTAAGTGCTGCTTCACCCGTACGCGCTGTTTTCGAGTAAAATCGTTAAACCGCCGCATTGTCCTCGGGGTTTGCGATTAATTCGGAAAACGAAACGATCGTCGAAGAGCGTCATACAAAGCGAGGGTAAGTGTTCATTAAAGAAAAAAAGAAATTCTTAACCCCGTTGATCGATCGTACTTCATATTACCCGGGGAATCTGAATAAACAACGAGGGCTGTACTTCCAAATACCAGCAATCTCCGATCGAGCTGAAGTTTTGCGCAAACCTTCCATTTCAGTCCAGTGGGTCAATGTTAAGCGGATCTTTAGTCGTTACTTTCGTTATCTTTTAAAATTTCAGCTCGATCGGAGGTTGCCGTTTGTCGGAAGCTTATCTGCAACGAGAAAGCCATTTAAAAGACGACAATTGGAACGATCCCCCCCTGCACTTTTTAAACACGAGCGAGCTGTTATTATTGCGTAAATTATAAGATCGGCCATTTCGCCGTGCACGAGTACATAGTGGAAGTCGTATAACGTTCCACTCGGAGAAAATATTGCTGTCCGGTGTTATAAACCTCGCGTAAAAAGGCGAGCATATACATATGTATGCGTGTGTATGTGTGCACGAGGGCGCGTACAGCCGGCTGTGCCCGCTCTTGATCATCCCCCGTCTGCCTCCCGAAGAATGAAATTGGCCTCGAGTGAGCCGTGGAAATGAAAGACCTTTTTCTTACGAGGTCCGGGGTCCAGTCGAGCTCGGTCCAGGTTCGTTCACTTTTTCGCGTTAAGATCATAGCAATTTTCCTTTCATTAATACCGAATAAAGGAGCCGCTGCACTTTTAATTATTCGCGTGTCCATTATATTTCACCGTCACGCCCGGCGATGGCCCTTTACTCGCCGAGAGTCGTTGCCTCTAAACGATCCCTCTCTCTCTTTATTTTTTTTTCTTTTTCGTGGATTTTACACACGAGAGAGTGGTACACTTTTGCATCCGTGAGCATACGTTTTTCTCGTCTGAAAAGAGAACCCCCTGACGATCACAATCCCTCCCTCCCTCCCTCCCTCCTCTCTGCACTTGACTTGAACGACTATATATACCTACCTACCTACCTACTTGCACGTTTCCTTTCCGTATAAAACGTGATATTTAGAGAAGTAATAAAACGCGTACGTTTGCTCGGTGGAGTGGAGCGATCACTTAGGTCTACTGTAAATTATTGTCGTCGTGAGTAACGAGGGTACCGATCAACTCTCTGCACCAGCACTCTCCTCGGCTCGTGTAATTCCCTTAATTAAACGTTCTAATCGAGTGACTCGGTCAAACGAGTCGCGTAATCCCGACGTGACCGCTTGGTCCACATTTCTAACATGCATATCCCACACGCACGCGTATACAGGTGTATATATAGTTGCGTGGATATCGAATGATGTCGAACGTCATACGATATATTCAGGTCTGAGGCGCAGGAAAGAGGATGCGCGGTCATAGAAAAGTTTTAACCATCATTGAGATCCATCTCTCTCTCTCTCTCTCTCTCTCTCTCTCTTTCTTTTGGTTACTCGTTGAAACGATGCCATCGCCTTGACAGAAGATACGTGCTTCCGCAGAACGAGCAGATCGAACGCGGTATCTCCGTTTCCCCGATGTATCGAGGGGCCATAATACAATAATGAATGTACGGCTGGCCGAGCCGGTCGTAATTCAGAAGTGAGTCACGCGGCATACGAATGAGAGAGAATTCGTACGCGTCATCAAGTGACTCAAACGCACCCCTCGTATCCCCAAAATTCACTCTCGTACTACGGGGCTGTGGTGGGTGTTTACTCCCCCGATATGTATGTATGTACGCAACCGTAACCGTATCCGCCATCGCACTTTTCTACGGGGCTTAGGGATTCTATTGGGGCGATCTCGAAACAGGCGGTGAGTTTTTCGAATTTCACTAGGACGAGGGATGGAGTTTTATGTATGTAGGTATATTGGTGGGATGCGTGGGATGGCAATTTTGGAAAGAAAATTTTAGAGGGGATATGGAGGGTCCTGGAATTTATTTAGGATTTATTAGTAATTATTAGGGCCGGTGATTAATTAGTAAGTTATTTTGACGTCGAATATTTCAATTGAAAGATCAAGTAAGATGATATTTAATTTTTAACCTATTTTTTACGCGTCCCGCCGTCAAAGTATTAATTTTCTTAAGATATCGAGGTCGCGTGTAACTAAATTCCGATAGTATCGAAAAATTGAAAATTTTTCCGATATTCTAGGTTTTAGTCGAAGAGTGTCAGCGTTCTTCGTAAAATTTTATACTTACTCGTAGACACTTTTTATCTATTTTCTTCTTTTCTTTTCTTTCCTTTTTTTTTACAGTTCACTTTAAAAACTCTACTCAATTTCATCTTCCGTTAATTGGATTATCGGAATGAATTCTTGTAATAGAGGCCTCCGTGCTCGGCGTTTATCGGCGGATGATTTCATGGGAAAATTCGTTCGGCGAGGAAAGCGTTTTTGTATAAAAAGTAACCGCTCGTGTGGAAGTCACGAGCGAAATTAATAATTCGCCGATCCGTACGATCCGTCGCGGTTTGAACGCATCATCGGTTATCGTCTTTTTAATTAACCGCGGTTATGGCGTAGAAGCTGCAGCGTGTACAACGATTCGAACGACGCGCTCGCTCTTTCGCCGTGTTGCTTTCGGTGATGCCCGGGGTTTATCACGCGTGGGACGTATAAATCGCGAGCTTTGTACATTTTTCGCGCAGGATTGCGAGATCGACGAGAGGCGCGCGTTTATAAAATTGATACCGCCGAGCGCGTTTTCTATATTCAAATTTGCTCGTGCATAAGCGCCGCGATACCGACGCGTCATCCCGGCGTCAACGACTATCTATCGCGTTTGCGTATTCTTCGAAAGTGACGGCGAAATAAAAAAATATTTAAACAAAGGAACAAACGTAGCGGCACGGGGATATGCGGCATCGAAAAGCGACTCCGCGACGAAACGGAAAATCGCTGTCGAAATAAAATTTATCATCTCCGGTATTTATATCTCTCGCAGTCGTCAGCTTTTACTTGGTTGAGAGAAAACGCGTTCGGACGTAACACCGTTCGTTCGAAAGAATTACGGCGTGGCAAATTTTCGTAGGTTCGTGGACATTTTTTCGAAGCAAAAATCGCTGGATGATCGTTTCGAGCGAACGCGAAATAGCGAAAAGCAGTAGTAGGGCGGTGAAACCGCAAATACCAACGAAATCAACGCGGTTTACTCCATCCCCCCTCCCCCCCGCCCCACCCCGTAAAATCGATGCTCGCTCGTGCCGTTTCGAAGTACTTTTTCACGAGGCTGTATAAAATATTCGGATTTAATCGTGTCGACGTGAACCTCTTCCCAAAAGAGAGAAACAGAGAGGGAGGGAGAACCAGCAGGAGCAAGTAATCTAGAATTCAACGAGTTCTGCTGGGTGGTACGGATCATCCGAGCGACGTGTCGGTCCAAGCGATGCGTACCACCGGCAGCATCCTCTCAGCCGGAAGATAACGAAAACAAGATGTGTAACGAGAACGCTGGAGGCACGACGAAAGGAAGAAGCGAAGCGGTCGATCGATACCGGAGTAATTTAACGCGCTTAAGCGCGCTTAAACGTCGCGTACGTCGAGTACGATAATACTAATTATCATCCGACAATTAACCATGCTCCCACAGCGGGTTCCGCATCAGTTAAGGAAACAGAGAGAGGGATAGAAGGATAAAGGGAGAGAGGAACACGGGAGGCGAGTAAATATTTCGCGAGAGGAAACGTTCGCCATCCCGTGTGCCGAATAAACTCCCTCTCGCATACATGGGTTTGTGAGCGTGAGAGAGATGGACGTATATAGTAGAGAACGAACGAGTGTAAAAGAAAGAAAGAAAGAGAGAGAGAGAGAAAGAGATAGATAGATAGATAGATAGCAGTGGCACCGGTACAAGCACGGAAGGGAGAACGCAGAAGAGCAGAAGTCACCTGCAGCTTCAAGTGGATTACCGTCTGACTGTTTCCACCCTTCTTCACTACCACCACTAATACCACCGGTACCAACACCGTTAGAATCCGAGTAGTTGCGGGTGGTGCTGAAGGGTGGTCCACCTCTAACCCCCAACCCCCTCCTCCCAACTTCCGCCTATGCTTGTTCCTCTCAGACTCTCTCTCTCTCTCTCTCTCTCTCTCTCTCTCTCGCACTTTAGCTCCTTTGAAGATGGGCCAACGTATGAAGTAACACTTTCGAGCTCGCCGCAAATGAAACGTGCGAAGAGGCGCTCGCTTGCTCGCGCGCGCGTACTCGCGCGAGGAGCAGCCACCGAGCGGAGAGATGTAATCCTCCTGCTCGTACGGCCTCATTAGCGAGCGACGTAAGAATTTTTTATCGCTCCTTTCAAACGACTCGCCATTTTTTTACGCGCTACTCCTTCTTCCCATTTGTTTTTCCCTTTTCTTTTTT
>JAIFRP010000031.1:260069-276629 GCA_032403825.1 Odynerus spinipes
TATATATATATATCTCAAAATTTTGTTGTGAAATATTTTTACTAGTACCTACCTTCAAGTGAACACGAATTTAATTTACTATGTATTTTTTGTAGACTGGTGAACATGAAAACAATTTTTTGGACCTCTCAGTAGGCACTGGGAGCAGTGAAGATCTTGGAGAAACAGAAGTTGGCTTACAGGTTGGCCACTCGCGTAATTTTACATTAAGTCCTGAAACAACTGACTGTGACAGTAATTGTGGAGATTTAGATAGCGAAGCTTCTCTAATGATGATGGATAATGAATTGATGCCAGCCAGTGGTTTACTCGGTTCAGTTGGAGATTTAGGAAATAACTCAGATTCACTTAGAATTTACACAAGTATGCCTGTACTAGAAGATGGTTTATCTAGTGGGCATGCCAGTGATACAGATAATAATAATCCTACAGTGATGCTGATGAAACGGCAAATAAACGAAATAGAGAAAGAAATAATTCAAAGGACGCGCAATGACATGTTAGGAACAGAAAATGAGCCTGGCAAAGATGTGAGTTTAAATGTCACGAAGGATATTTTACATACGTTGAAAACATCGTCACCAGACTTATTTATTACGAAAAAGGAAAACTCGTATGAAACAAACGAGTTGCAACTCGATGGGTTGGATCCTTTGGGTACACCTCCACCACCGGCACCTCAAGGTAGACAAAGTATAAATTTGGAAATAGGTGGTGAAGTAGAAGCAGCCATTAAAGACATCAGAATGGCATTACAAAGAACTAAAACTCTTCCTGTCAAATCGCCATCCGAGGAACCGCCAGAACCAAGTGTTAGTCCTATTTGGATTCCAAGGTATTTCAAATATTTTTGCAAAAGGGTATTCCAATCGTGAATTTATTTAGTATTGTCGATATACCTATTTTACGTCAATATAAAGAATTTTACTTTTGGAATACCCATCATTTCGATTTTTATTTCCTCTACAAGTGCATCTAACTAAGATGTAGTATATTGGATGGCAGGCGGAGAATATGTATGGAAAGTAATAGCGAAGATTCGGAAGCTCGACGAGGAGGTGACGAAGCGGACGTAGAAATCGAGGAAGGTCCAGACGAAGAAGAAGCAGATACCGATCTTGAGACTGATCGATTATTAGGACAACAAAGAACTGATGATCAAGGGTTTTATGATGATAAGGTAAAGAATTTACTATGTAATGTTATATTTGCATTAGATGAACAAATATCAGTTGTAAAAGTACCTTCATAGAAAAGTATTAGTCCAAAATACATATGTCTCTCTCTGATAGATAATTTTTGGGATGCATAACTAATTCATCATTAACACATATTAATTACTCTATTAAAAATCTATAACTATTTCATACATACTTATTTCCTCAACTGCGATTTTACAAGAGGTATTGGTGTCTTATTAATGTTGTCTTGGTATTACACAGGGGTGGCGGAAGCCTAAGACTAGGACAATGTTACCACCAATGAGTGCAAAAATCGCTACTCCAAAGCAAACCCCTCCTAAAACCTTAAGTGTTGCTCCTATAGAAACGCTAGCACCGTCCGAACCTTTACCATCGACGTCAACTTCCATTTCTCCACCTCCTGTAGTATCTGTTATTCAATCACCACCTTCTGAGCGCGAAGTAACCACCCCTACGCAACCTGCAACAAGTCCACAGAAGACCCCAGTCAAAAACTCTCCCTCGTCCCCTCAGAGTCTCAAGGAATCCAGCAACAAGGTGAAAAAGGTGCCCTTTCAAATGCTCTCACTTGGGTCTCTTTTAGAATGTAGATATGATATTAATGGGCAGTGATAAGATAGCACTTGTTGATGCACGATAATTCTGTCATAATGTTACAGATAACTAGATTTCTTCTGATACATTCATCTTTATGATTCTTAAGGTGTTGTTTCTCAAAAAAGACTATAATCCCATCAGCTTAAATATAATTAATAATATGTTATAACATCGTTTCTGTTCATTGAAGGCATAATCAATCGTTTTAAATTATAGTAACAGAAGATTAAATTAGATTTATTATATTATAATATTTAAGCTGATACATCTTTGCCTGAAAGTAAAAATTTCCTTAGAATCTCATACTGCAAACCAAATTTCTCCAATACTTTGTTTCCTCATTGCCTTTGTTTACAATGCTTATTATTTACTATCGGTAACAGGTCTTATCTATTAAAGAGGAATGCAGTGTATACATCAAACTTCTAGTTAGGAGCTTGCTTGTGTGTTTTGATTGTATATATGGCCATAATCATTACAAGGATGACTTTACTCATCTATATATTTATTTTATTAATTTAAAAATATTTATACATAGGAAGATTTATTTTATGCATTTACAGTGAATTTTTTTGCTTGTATGGAAGGCACTACAATCATTTACAACTTTATTTCCAAGGAATAAGAAAAATATTTTTATCGATTACATTATTCTGATTTTTTATATGATAAAACAAAAGCTCTATGTTACAGTTATTTTTGTTAATTGCAAAACAATGCATGATTGGCATTATAATCAAAGCTTTAAAAGATTATAATATGTGAGCATAGTGAAATATAGCTATCAACATGTTTAATAATATTTTTTATATGATCATTATGTGCATTGCATACTTTATGTTTTACAGGATAAAGAAGGAAAGAAGAAAAGTCGAAACAAAGAAGGTAATATTTAATATTTGTATAATTTTACATTTATAAAAATGTAACATTATTTAGCTAACATGGAACTTTATTAACAATATATTTTTCTGTCTTTAATTGCTGCTTATTTGAACACATATGAATGATGAACTTTCATCAATTCATCATGGTACATATGGTATGTGTTTTCAAATAACTTCATTATTCAATTACCTTTATTTGAATTATGCATGTGTAATTTTTGTTATTTTTATGAGCAAAGCACTATTATAAATGAGGATCAATGTTTCTTAAATTGTTTACTTAGTGGCATACTCTTTGAAACATATAAGAAATTGTATATGTTACAAGTAATCACTTTGTATGATTATCTAAAACACAATTTCTTGATAAGAAATTTTGTCGATCTTATTGATAAGCAGGTCAAATTCACTTTCATATACGTACCATATAATCTACAGTTGACATCTGCATTTTGTAGCAATGTATAGAATGTGATTTAAAGTAGTAGCTATACTTCATTACAACACACATACATATTCAATGAATAACAATAGTGTTTCATTAAATGGTTGTGAAAGCAAAGCAGGTCAAATGGGAGTTTTACCAAACTCTACATCACTACCATCAATCAAACGAATTCATTGCTCTGATCAATATTTAGCAGCATTTGGTAGACTAAATAGTGTAAAAAATAGTGAAAGTTCTAAGTGGTGTGTTTCTGTGGAAATTTCAGCTTTATTGGATGATCCATCAGTGCTGATCGAAGGTGTGCTGTTCAGAGCAAGATACTTGGGATCTACACAATTAGTATGCGAGGGTCAACCAACAAAATCAACTAGAATGTGTCAAGCAGAAGAAGCTGTGTCTCGAATAAAGGTATGTACATACTGATATATGCATAAATATACATATATAATATGCATTAAGGTTTTTAAGTTTAAATATTAATCGGTCTAACTAAATTTATATTCCCAATGCAAAGTATTATAAAGATGTATAAAATATACATTCACAAAATTTTCTTAAGAATATTTTATATTTTCATTAACTTTCCAGTTTATCTTAAAGGACCATTTTTTAATTCCTTATAATTTGTCATATAGTTAAATAAGATGATAGCAATAATAATATAGGATTAAAATGTAAGATGTGTATTGGAAATATAAGAATACGTATAATAGTATAATTGTCATAGACAGTATAAAACAAATTATACATACATTAGGATTGCCATTAGTGTTACACGATGAATTATGATGGTCTAAAATTATAGCAGCATGCTCTGAATGCTTTATAAAATTTAATTTGCAACTTAATTTATGATCAATGATAATGCAATATTTTTAACTGTAATAATGTACCTCAGTGTTAATATTTTTAACTCTTTGAGGATTTTTCAGAGAAATGGTCTTTTAATACAGTTAGGCCAGGTTTTCCTACTGTTATAATATTGTAATAAGCTTACTGTAAGAAGACAGATCTTTTACATAAAATGCTCAAAATAATATTGCTTGTATCTATAAGTGTACAATAGATATTAAAATGTTTACCTCAAATGGTTAAAATACTGAGTCTAGGTAGTTAAACCTGAGAGTTTCTTGCAGGAAAGAATACTGTGAAAATAAGTGTGACTCAGTGTTGCATTATGTGCACTGCCATAGTTATATACCAAAATGTTTTAATACATAGAATTTTCACATACATCCATTCTATCTCTATACTCTTCTCCATCACTTCTTCCTGAAAAATTATTCGAGGCATATTTCTTTTATTAAGAAAATAATGCATATATATTGAAATAGTATGTGTCTCAAAGAAAATATTAATATATATTAAAGTACCTTACAGTAAAATCTTTCCTTCCACTCTTAGGTTCTTTGAAAATGAAAAGTCAATGTTTGGACAATTGACTTTCAAAACAATTCAAATTAATTTAAATAATTTATTAGTTTACAAAGATGAACATGAAACACATATTTCAACAACTACGTCCAGATGTTGGCTACTATATACGTATATATGTATACTTATACATATACATTATCTATTTTATATGAATAATCTTAATAATTGTGAACTGGCCAGTGTGCAAAGAGGCCTGAATGTTTCAGTGTAGCGCCCCCTTCCTCACATCACCAACACCACCACCTGACCACCGAACACTGTCATCTTCTCAGTGTAACTTGATGTGTCTGTTTGTCGGTCTCTGCGGATATCTTTCTATATTTGCTTGCTATCTTGATTTTTCTATATGTTATGCATAAAATGAAGTATGCTTCGTGCACAAAATATGTGCTTCACAAGACTTTTGCCTATATAATATGTATTTTATTACTTTGTATTTTTCATGCTACAGCAGTGATTAAAGCAGGTGATTACTGCTCTTATAAAAGGAAAAAGGAATCATAGCATAAAAAGTATTATATCATATTAAGTAAAAAATAAAATGAATTTATTTAGTCTATAAAATTGGATAGAGTATAGATTCATATATTATCATTAGATAAAATAGCTCACATGCATTTTTGTTATCTATTTAATATTTAAATTGCTCCATTTATGTTAAAGTAGTTAGAATGTATTGCTTGCTTCTCTTTAATACATATGACCAGTAGCCACTAATAGCTTGCACTCTTGTAATTTTATTTATTTATTTTTTTATTTTAATGAGAAATTTTTTAAATAAAACTTGCATGGTATTGTAGAGTACTTTGCCACACAAAAATATATTAAGACGATATACAGGCTTTGATAGGCTCCTGTAAAGTTTCCAACTAACAGAACAAATTTCTAAGTATAAAAAATTGTGCTGTCCTGTATATGCTCATATTCTTAAAAAATTATGTGATAAAATCTTTATCCACTACCTTTAGGCTTTTTCTGGACCTATGAAAGGAATTATGTATTTATCTAATCCATGCTCGAAATCCAAACCCATTTATTGACCAACTTATTAATGAGTAATTTACATCATAATATATTTCTAATGCTAAGATTAGATTTCATTATAACAGATATCATCCTTGATTGCTTTTCTTCTTTAATTATTCATCATAAAATGTAACGATAAATTTATGTTGAATAATTATAGAAACCACATTGCTTATTGACATTACTATATCCTAATATTTGGAACTCTGGGTTGCTAATTGCTGATCACTCATGGAAATCTTAGCACAATATCACGTAAATTTTGCACTGTCATATGTACTTTCCATTATCATAATATCAACATCAAGTGTTTGGATCATTTGATTATATGTGTACTGATAGCGAATAACAAACCCGGTTTGATAATTCTTATAAAGATGACTTGAGATGTGCATGCTTAAAAATCGTTACAGATATTTCAAATTTTGCATATGGTATGTACTGAAAATATTATTCTAAATAAGGGTGTAAACAGCAACTCAGATTCCAATAACTTTGGCTCTTTTGCCTTGTTTTGTTGGTGGTGCGTGGCAATGTGACTAGCAGAGCCTCTGTTTGTTTGTTTGTTTGGCGTGCGCGTAACGGAAGGACGGGCCAGTGCCAATGCAGGCTACGCTCTTAAACTATGGGGGGCAGCATGGTTACGGCCGCTGCAGCATTACTTCGCAAGGAAGCCTAGAGGAAGACGAATGTGACTCAAGCGAAGAACTTATAGGGAGTGCTTCTGGTGGGGGCCAGTCCGAGACACACGCAATAGCTGCCCAACCAAAACTGGCCCCGATCAGTGGCTCCTTGGAGCCCACAACCGTTTTCAGACTACAATTTCTTGGGTCGGTGGAGGTGGAAGAGGAAGGGGGACGTAAACGGCGTAAGCGCCTTAAGAATCACATGGTGGAGGAGGCTGTGACTAAAATAAAGGTCCGCCTTACCCAAATGTTCCTCTTTTTGTATGCAGTATTAATTATTTTTTGGAAAGATGTTTGTTAGTTCGGTCTTTCCAGTAAGATATGACATTTCATTAATACATTCTATAATTCTTCTCCGAGCAATAAACCAAGCGTTACATTAAATTTTTACATATTCTGACAAAGTACACATTTAAACTCTCAGGTTTATGGGATCTTTACAAGTAATACGTTATACAATTTCAACTGTATGCATCATTTGCTTTAAATCAGTGCCTGATAATGACATGCATTGGAATGTATAATCCTTTTCATTCTACAGCTCTTCATAAAATGTTAATAATAAATTATTTTGTTTTTTTTTTACTTTATTTAACATGCTGCTTCTTGCGATAGGCACTGGTACGTATATTTTGTAAGGTTTTCAAATAAACGTGTGCAAGATACTTCTGACTCATACAAATATTTCTGATTTTATTCAGGCACCAGACGGTGAAACTCAACCCAGTACAGAAGTAGACCTGTTTATTTCAACAGAGAAAATTATGGTTCTTAATACAGACTTGAAAGAAATTATGATGGACCATGCTTTACGAACGATATCCTACATAGCAGACATCGGCGATTTGGTTGTTCTCATGGCTCGAAGACGATTTGTACCACATGAGATGGAGGAAGCCCCAAAGATAAACAGGACTCCAAAAATGATATGTCACGTTTTTGAAAGTGAAGAAGCTCAGTTTATTGCACAAAGTATCGGACAAGCGTTTCAAGTAGCTTACATGGAGTTCCTAAAAGCAAATGGCATAGAAGATCATAGTTTTGTTAAAGAAATGGATTATCAAGAAGTACTTAATTCACAGGAGATATTTGGAGATGAATTACAAATGTTTGCAAAGAAGGAAATGCAAAAAGAGGTAATCAGTGAAATTTCTCAATATCCTTGTTTCCATAAAAAAAAGTTTCCCGTTACGTTTAATAAAATGTAATTCTTTTGGTTTTAGGTGGTCGTACCAAAAGCAAAAGGTGAAATTCTTGGTGTAGTAATAGTCGAATCTGGATGGGGCTCTATGCTGCCAACTGTAGTTATAGCTAATCTGGCACCAGCTGGTGCTGCAGCTCGTTGTGGGCAACTGAATATTGGTGATCAAATAATAGCAATTAATGGCGTGTCGTTGGTTGGCTTACCTCTATCAACATGTCAGACATATATAAAGAACTCAAAAAATCAAACGGTCGTAAAGTTAACTGTCGTACCATGTGCACCTGTTGTTGAAGTGAAAATCAAGAGACCTGATACGAAGTATCAGTTAGGGTTTAGTGTACAGAATGGGGTGATATGCAGTTTGTTAAGGGGTGGTATCGCAGAAAGAGGAGGAGTAAGAGTGGGCCATAGAATAATCGAAATTAATAATCAGAGTGTTGTTGCTGTACCACATGAAAAGATTGTTAATCTCCTTGCCACCTCTGTCGGTGAAGTAAGTGTAAACGAAACGATTATATTTTATAATTAGAAAAAAAAAAATGTTGCCTTTCGATTCACGATCGATAACGGCATTTTTCAGATCCTGATGAAGACAATGCCCACCTCGATGTTTAGGCTGTTAACTGGCCAGGAGTCTCCGGTGTACATATAAACGTTCAGTTGCCTGGCTGATGCGTAGTGAACAGACAATACATCCGCCATCCACTACCACACTATTTACCACTTTACTGTACAGGTTATTTCACGCAAATTGCTTTGTGTTTCGATTCCAATGGAGCAGTTCATACATCACCAGCTCCTGCTTAGTAAACCAAGACTACCTAGGTACGTTACTGAAACGTTACTAAATATTTACTCAAGCATAATTTATATAATTATTGATTACCTTAAATATACATAATATATAAATATACACTTTATTAATTAATGAGATTTTCTATGGCAAGTCCTTCGAAATGCCTTTGAAATTCACTCCTGAAAAATTACATTCCCATAAAGGAATAGTCTTGATATATCTAAAGCTTCAAGCAAGAGTTGCAACTACTCACAAACGTGATGCAATAATTCTTGAGCACTTGAATAATAGTATACTTTTTGCTTTACATTCATCATTTCTTTCCATATAAAAGCAATCTTGTATAATGTACAAAAGGAAAGACAAAAAAATTACTAAGGATACTTCCTTTAGTCGTACGTAAACCGATTTTAAGGTAACATTAAATTTACAGTGCATATGCATCTGTATAGTGACAATGCTAAAGCATTCAGACTAATCAGAATCATTGTAATTGATAAAAAAAAAATATATATGCTTTATTTTATGTAAAAATGATACTAATCTAATATCGATTGCCATAGAGGATCACATTATTTGCGCCAAAAAAGACGCTAGGCGATGCAGACGATGCAGTGCACATGATTATAAATAGCACAAAGCTCTTTATCGATATTTAGAGCAGGGCTGAAACTGTATATTATATAGCTAATGACGTAGTAATATTTATAAAACATGTCTCCTCATCTTTTGGAGATTCAACTTACATCATTCATTTAATCTTTTTTATCCTTGAGCTCGTCGATGCTTGAGGCACATTGCCCAAGTTTATTAATTTGTACTAAACTATTGTCTACTATAGAACTTTGAATGCATAAGTCTCGTGATATACACATATATGTATATATATACATGTGAGAATATATGCATGTATGTACATGTATGTCATCATAGTTATATATGTCATACATATATATGTCATAGTAATTATATAGAAGAGTCAGCAAAACATAACATGAGAAAAAGGATATTATCTCGAGGCACGTTTCATTCCTTCTCATTTTTTTCTTATTAGTATTTTTCTAGGGAAAAGCTGCTCTGCTTTATTACCTCTTTCTATATTATTGGATGGTGACATTTGTATAGGATATGCGTGTACATGTATATGCAGATATCAACAGGGCTATTCTATGTAATTCTATTGTAACAAATTGAATATAAAGCATGAACATGGAAATGTATGTACAAAAAAGTACAAGTAAGATCTTATATTCGTATAGCCCGGAGGAGCAGACGCGAAATGCATGTAGCACAAGTTATATTCGGTAGTTCCTTTGATTGAAAGCTTATACAAAATAATTATAAATAATGTTTGCATTTTGATGAGATTATTTTACAGATGAAGAATTGTATTTAGCAATTGTATATTTATTAGACTAATCTGAGTTAATTTTCCTTAATTTCTGCAGATATGTAAAAAGAAATTGAGGGTTGGCCATAAAAAATATTATATACATGACTTAAACGACTAATTGCGTACAATATTTATATTATAATAATGTAAAAACTGCTAAGCTGACAGATTTCAATAAGGCTATGAGCCTTTCGCGTCGGTCGGTACACAAATTGGAAATTCAGAAATTCCTAAATATAGCGTTGCCATATTTGTGATTATATTACAAGAGACTCAATTTATTTTACTGAAACTTTTAAATCTCCTATTCACGCATCACCTAAGGCAAAATTTATATAGGTATTCTTATTGGAGTCTGTAGTGGCTGATTGTGCGCACTTAGTGTAACTTTGATGCATTGGTATGCAATGTATAATCCATTACACTTGAGTCACTGTAGCACTGTGTATTATAAAATTGTTCTAAAATATACAGACTGATGCAATCTATGCTATAAAAAAATATAGGATAAATTATCCATTCCACATTATATGTAAGCTAAATAAAGTATACCAGTGAAATGGTACCTCTCTTCTATATAAGTACTGTGTATTATAATAATCTAAGTTGTATCTATTTTTGCTGAAAATTTCTCACCTTTAAACTATTCTGCTTAGAATACCAAGAAGTATGCGGTGGTGCAAATTTTAGAACTCCTGGTGTTTGATAAAATTTCAATGCCAAAGTACATTAAGTAATGACATTTGAAAGTTGGATTGTGTGCATGTGATTTTAACTGCAAACGAACGTTTCGTTGGTTGGCTTGGAATAATTCCATTCTAGTAATTTTATAAATAAAATCGTCTAATTTAAAGATACATCAAAATTATCTCATTGCTTTTTGGCATTCTTATAAATTAATAAATCGTAACATTCCATTATTGTTGGAGCAAAAGCTGTCGTTTGAATTATAAGAATAATGACTAATCTGCTATCTCCCAACATTTCTTACGTAAGAGTTCTCTATGAAAGAGTAAAGAAAAGTATATAAAATATAAAATTTAGAGTCATAGACAATGCTTTAGTATTGTCAACGTTACTTGAATTTAAGATTGCATTAATACCACGGGGGGGAGAATGATTACGTTAGAAATGTTTATTGAAATATATATACAATTAAAATAAATGAATAAATAAAGAAAGAAAGAAAGAAAGACATACGTAAATATACATGTAAATGCATAGGTTACAACATAAGTCATAGCAAAGAAACGATACTTGGCTAAAGAATATATAAATTGTACAAAATGAGACTTTTGTTGCTTAAATATCTGATTTAGAGAAAAATAATATATTATAGCTTCGATTTAGCATACATGGACTGAGAAGGTAGTATCAGGTACAAGTTCAATATATATTTTGTAAATAAGACTAATTTAACGATATAATTGATTCTAAAATCCACGCGCATTCCGATACTTTGTATTATTTGTCACGAAAGTAGGAATCGCGTGGGAAAACTTTCTTTTGTACTTTTCGTTTGATTTTCTAGCAAAAAAAGCTCCATTCCGCCACACACTATGAATAATGTTTTGACCTATGTACAATAATTCAATTAATTGAAGAAAATATAGAAAGCATATTATAAATTGCATATCATGAAGAAATCTATATCATTAGAGACTACACACTCATTCTTTATGAATAAATCATATTTAAAATATGTGCAGAAAGTATTATACTTTGCAGAGCATCCAGATTTCTGGATTTATCATCGGCGTGTGTACCAGTTATAAGGCAATGAATTTTGGCATAGAAATTTTTATCCATATATTTGGTGAGCAACAGAGCGGTACGAATATGATATATGGGATCAAACAAGATGTTATATATTGGGTGGCTGAAACTTATCTAGTCATTATGCTAAAAGTATATGAAATTAATACTCAGCCATTGCAAGCCACCCTGACTGAATGTGTCTAGCCACATTTTAAATAACACATCCGCAACTAACGATACTGTCAATCTGATCTTGCATGATCATCTCGTACGTCCATCGCGACTAAACTATAGCGTTATCGTAGATATACCATAGATCATTGTTAAAGGTATATCAAGCATTTTATCCGTATATAGTTTATATTACATGTTCGTTTAATATTTCCAATATATTCTTTTTTAATCTAAATCATTTTACTAGACTAAATTTGATAATCTCGTTTGTATTTTCCTTTCGCGTTAATTAAAAAATTTGTTACATAAATATAAACAGTATCCGATAAATATACGCCATAGTTAGCCAAAGATTACTTCCAGATTGTATAAAACGCTAAGTTCATATTTTTAACATGACGGTGATGATCGTGCAAAGTCAGCAAACGCGTAATAGATTCAAAATTGCAGCGAGAATCGTTACCGAAATAATCGAGATACAACTGTTCGCAAAAGGAAAAAAACAAGTGAAAATAATTATATCTTATACATTCATAGAGCTTGCGCTGTAGCTTCACTAGTCATGAGACACACTACAAAATATCATGACTATCTCTATCAATGTTTGTGAGTGTATAATAAGTTAAAATTATAAGTGAGCTATTGAATGTGTATATGGTAATACTATACTAGTCCGTATTAAGGTAACAATAAAATGTAATTTTGAATTCAAATTCAAAATGCATCTATGTATTTCTGTGTCACTGACCTGCAGTGAGATGCCTTAAGATTTAAAGTTTCAACAGAATAGTTGCAACTCTTATAATATACATCATGTACTTATAAGAAAAACGATTATTCATTATTTATTTATCGATGCAAAAGTCAAATTGTTGCTCATTACGAATATTTATAGAAATACGCTGGACAACCGCACGGGGACACACGGCTCGTGAAATTAGCGTCACGAGTTTGGAAACTTTCGATTGGTGCATTAGAAATAAAAAAAGAATTCAAATTCTTCGAGATTCGATTTTCCCGCGTAAAACTTCATCCCCCTTTTTACGTAGCTGTACTCGCTTGTCCAGCGTATTTCTCGTGTTACGTATTCTAATAATAATCAGTCATGTTTTATAAAAGGTATTATTTTTGTTTAAGAAGAAACATTGATTTTTAATAAGAATTAACTATGAAACTCATTTGGTCTATAATAAACGGAACCTTCGAATGCTTACAGAATTTATATAAGCAAACATTTAACGTTGATAAGATATTCTTACCTTTCTAAAATGTTTATCCGATTTTACTGCTTTCTTACCGCATTGAAATACATATTTACGAACGTGTAAGTATACTTTGTCGCATATAAGCCTTACACTTCTTTTTTCTCTTTTTTCTTGCTATACATATACTATATGTAAAAGAAGGAACAGTATATTTAAACAACCTATTTTATTAGTACGATGTTCACAAGAGACATCTATATACATGCATCCTTTATACGTTTCTTTTACTATTCATTACCTACCACGTAGCCTACGCGCGTATTTCTTTATTTATCATTATTCATAGAATAATTCGATTTGTTAAAGAATATCACGGAATAGTTCTTTCTTTTTTTCTTTTTCTTACACTACATTTTGGTGGTAATTTCTTCTTGATATTATTACGAGATATCTGCAAATGTCGTATCGTTTTATTATTTTCAATTTTGCGTGAACAATACATTACATCGTCATTCAAAATGTTTCAAACCTATTGAGAACTCTTCCAAATTAATTCCATAGTTTTTTTAAATATTTTTTATAACGAAAGTGAAATTCCTGTTCGACAGCCAATTCTAAAACCCACTCTCTCCCTTTCGTAATGTAAATTTTCGTACATCACATGTAAGGAATAGAAACTAATAATTCGGTAATATTACACCTTCGCTAATAAAAGAATAATTATTTTTAGATTTACGTTTGAATGTAAATCATCAAGGGGTCAATAATTCTTTGTCACACGCGTGACGCTACATTATGAACCATTTTTTATAACTAAATTGAAAATATATATTGTAAAGATATATTACCACTTCCAAAGCAATACGTTTAAGTATATAATTGCTTCGTGAGTATTTTTCGATACCCTACTAACCCAGTTTGTCATCATCTTTAAGAACACTAAATGATTCTTTCTTTTTTTTTATTATTATTATAAATCTCTCTCCGACATGAAACGCATAAAATTTAGTGCACCGATATTGCTGAGTACACATTTGAAAAAGATATATACATATACATTCGAGCAGCGTGCTAACACAAAAATGGTCTGTTAGTAAAACACAGCAAATTTTTGTCATAAATTACATTTCATGTTAAAGAAATTTTATGCCGCATTATCAAGCTTTTATATACGTAATTTTTAAATGGCATATAAGCTAGCTTTTTGATAGTTAATACATGCAAGTACTATAACGCTTTTTTTTTAAATAAAATTTCTTATATTTTGGGCACAAAAGTATTCAAAATATTATATAATTGGTATGGGTGTTTAACTTATCGTAATTCGTATATTCAATGGATCAAACCACAGTTATCAAGTGTCTACTAGCATTGCAAGGTACTCAAAAATAAAGAAATATATTTATTACATTTTAGTAACTATATAACCATTGGAAATTGAATTTACAAACGTACAGACCCAAATGCCATGTTAGAAAGCTTACATAAGTTAAATAAGTATACAGAAATTTGAATACAGTATTCAGTAAAATATGATTTTTCACACGAATCTTTTATGGAATTATTATATATATATTTTTTAAGAGTATTATATTCCTCTCGCGATGTTAATCAAATTTTACATCGAAACCAATTGTCTATTGAGGTAGTGCAAGCTTTTAGTAAGATGCAAATATACATTCCAAATTTTCAATTGCCTATGCGTAATAAATTGGAATTGAATATTTTGCTCCAAGACACTTTCTTTCCAAGTAACAACTAATTAGTTATCATGCAGAGTATTAACCCAAATAATAAAAAATTTATTTTCATTTTTCTCAGAGATTCCCAAAACTTGTCATTTTGTCATCATAAATAATTGCTTGTACAATAATTAATTACATTAGAAGATTAATTTGCAGAAGTTCTTAATTCTGTATCTTAAAGTTTTTATGGAATAATCGATAAATAAATATCATTATTTTTAAATACAGCAATAAGGATCATGTTTTATCTTCTTGCATTATGCATAAATATGTATATACCCACGTAACAATCCCAGGCGAATTGGTTAGTACAATGAAAAAGGTTTGACAAAGAATTAATTATTGCATAATATAAACTAATAAATTCTAGCATTTAGTAGCTTATTAAAATCATTAGCTATAATGGCTGTTAATTATGCATTGCACAAGAAACGTCGTAATAGTTTAGTAAATTAATTTAATATAGCATATTTTTTTTCGCCCAACTTTATTAAAAATTGCGCGCTAAAATAAACAGCGTTCGTTATTAATATTTAAATGTTTTTCCCATTAAAGAAGGCTCTTGCAAATATTTAGTTATTATACTGGAAAAAAACATACGAGTTTGCTAAATGAATGTTTAAAGAAATCTAAATAAGATGTCTTTGTATTTCCCACAATATAGAAAATACAGTTTCATTCTATTTACTCTTACAAAACTTTTATTGGTTTTATAGCAAAATCGTGGACACAGGTGCAGGATATGCAGCTAGTGCAGGTAAGGTGACGAATAAACTGGGACAAGTGGGGTAACGTTGCTTTGTGTTGCAAATGATTTGACAAAGCTGAGATCAGTTGTCCATAGCGTATCTTCGGGTCCATTCTTTGGCATTACGTATCGCTTCACTTTCATTAACTTTCCAAAGTTCAGCTACATCATTTGCCAAAGGATCGTCTGGATTTGGTGCGCTCAAAAGCGCTTGTATAGACAGAAGAACTGTTCTAATTTGAAGAGCAGGACTCCACTTATCCTTTAGAATGTCCAGACAAATTCTGCCTAATCTAAAGTCGAATGTAAGTAAATGTATTATTTGTCATGCCCGAAGAAAAAGTCCTTTGAAGGAAGTAGTACGTTTATCAATATATTGTTACATTTAAATGGTGTTTCTAAGAGGGTACGCTATCTTGTAAAGCCAAAGGAATCAAATCTCCATAGAAGCAGGATATAAAATGCCGTGTGTAGATATAAATTGGTATAGTTACCTATCGATATTTGGATGATAAATTTTTGTTATGAACCTCACTTTAGGAGCAGACATCGGATAATCTTCTGGTAGGAACAACTCAAGTTTAAATAAACCACCTTCGAACGGCGAGTCTTCAGGTCCCGTTACGATGACATGAAAATATCTAGCATTTGTGTCATCTGGCACGGCACTTATACCAGGAACAGGCTCTTGCATTAATCTTTGAGTCTCTTTGATAATTCTTCGAGGTAACGCAGCCATGTTTTAAAAAATTCTGCGAGACAATAAATAACAGATAGTCTTAATATTAGATTCAAATTAATCTTGGAAATTTCATGATACCAATTATATACAACTCGAATAAGAAATTTGCACAATATGCACTCTTATACCAGATTGCACTTTCGATACGCATGCATCAAATGAAATAATTCACCTTACACTGAGTCCATATAATAAAATAAAATTATTCTTTCCAGAAGAAATAAAGTACAAGCACGAGAGCGACGATTTCACGATCACCTTGACTATTATTGACGGTCAGTGATTATATAAAAAAAGAAAAAATTAATTAGTCTCAACGATTATACGGATTCATCGTCACGCGTTTCTATACATAAATCGATATACTTTTATCGAAAGTGTCACTGCCGAGTAACGGTGCGAACGAGAGCCGCACAGTGACAGCTTGTCACGTTGGACGCGTATGCACGGCCCTACGGGAAACGCGTTTCATCCGGCTGTCTATGATATGACAAAGAATAATAAAAAAAAAA
>JAIFRP010000031.1:289567-306070 GCA_032403825.1 Odynerus spinipes
TTTTTTTGGTATACCTAATAAAAAATAGCCACCATCGCGGAGTACGTTGTAAGTAGCAAAAACTATGCAATAGAAGATCGTTCTTAAAAAATGATGCAACGTGTACTTTACTATCCAGTGAAAGTGCAAATTTTGCCGTCGGAACGATCGTAACTTGTCGGACTTTTACGCGAGTATATATAATGAATGACGAAGGTGCGATCGAAATTATCGCCGAGCTGCCGTTGGTGGTGGTGGTGGTGGTGGTGTAGAGCGTTGGTGTACGGGCAACCAGGATTATTATGATTAATTTCCTGCCGATGTAAGAAAGGCCTCGTCATGATTTTTACTCAGCGTGCGGAGTGCGCTCGCTCGCTCGCTAGCTAGCTAGCTAGCTTGCTTTTTCGCTCGCACCTTTTTAAAGTACGCGCAGATGTCTAAGGACGATCGATCATTTTGTAACGCCGGTAGTGGTATTTACGTACGACGATCGTAACGTTTCCTTCGCGGGATCGTACGCGCTTCGCTTCGACGAGCACTCGTAGTCATCCATTAGTATCGGGCTTTTGCTTCGAGCTCTATACCTATTTTTACAGCTACGTCGTGATTTTTATTCGAAATTAACTATCGATAAGTTATTACGATATATATTAATGTGATTTTCAGTCGGCTTTTCTTTTTCAACGTGATCGCGAATCAATGAGAATCCGATTTTTAATATAAAACTCAGTTTAATCTCTTCGCGTCGATCGTTTCGCTTGGCTCGGTCGTACGCGCGCAGTAGGTAGGTATGTATGTACATATACACTATCGCATTGAGTACGAGTGGATATATACTAGCTACCCACGTTGAGATCGGGGGTTCATAAAATAACAGATGCGTCGTTGAAAGATAAAGCAGATAATAAAGCATATATGCACACCGATCGACGCTTATCCGCGTTTTGTTTGCGCGCATCCGCGAGATCTATGATTAAAGAGAGCTCTACCGGTAATGTCGTGCTGGTGGTGGTGATGGTGGTGGCGGCGGTGGTGGTGGTGGTGATGGCACCTCTCGGAGGAATTATTTCTTTCTTTTTTATTTATCTCTTGTCTCTCTCTCTCTCTCTCTCGCTTTCTTTATTTCTTTCTTTCTTTCTTTCTTTCTCTCTTATCCATTTCTTCCTTCTCCATTTTTATCACCGCCAAACGGTAAATGGCTCTTTTGTCGTAAAGTCGCGTTTCCACAAAGCAAGAAGTCCCGAGTAGTAGTCACGGCAGTAGTCGTTGGCAAAGTGCGTACCATCTTTCTCTCTCTTTCTCTCTCTCTCTCTCTCTCTTTCTCTTCTTCCCTTTGTTGTTCCTTTTACGTTCGCATAGGTACGTTACACGGAGCCACGTAAATGCAGCCGCGATGCACTCGAAATAGCACAATTTTTAAATTATTCCTCGCGTACTCCACAAAGGACACGCATCTCGGCGCGTTCTCGTCGTTGTTGCATCGTCGTTGTCGTTTTCCTTGTTTCAAACGCATAGGGAAGTACCTTTTCCTCCTTTGTCGTAACGACGACGACGTTGAAAGTGTTACTCTCTTTCTCTATCAGGGGATACAGAACGTTCCCGATGCTTTTTGCTCCGTGGAAGAGTCGCGAAAGGATTATTTAATTCTCCCGAAGGAATTTTACGAGTACCGATCTGTGTGTATTATAAAAACGATAAAATATCGAAGATTTTGTAGAAAAAAATTGACGGAGGATCCTCCTAATTATAAAATCGTTACCACGGCGAAGCCACTTTGTAAAAGAAACACGAAGAGCTAATCAAAGATCTCTTTTTATCTCTCCTCTCCTATCTCCCGGGCCGATGATATAATCTGGGCTCAAGGAGCAATCGCCGAAGGTAATTGCTAGAGAGTCCAATAGAAAAATCACTCGGCAAACACTCTTAACCGTTAATCCCGACGAGTCGATCGACGACGATAGGACTAGGGTAAGGTACGCGAAGGTTCTTCCTCCTACCCTTACGTCTTTCCTGAAATTGACACAAGTTTTAATCCGCGCGGGATCAACCGAATAATTGGCGATTTGATTAGCGCGCGCGAGAAAGTCGCTAAGACGACCCACGGCCCTGACGAGGTGGCATCGCGTGGGGAATTTTACATTTTTACGATGGAACATGGATTTTCTCGATTTTTATCGACTTTGGTTATGGAAGCGAATGACTTCGACGTGGAAGAGAGGAACGTGTACCAAATTAGAAAAGTGTGATGGTTTTCAAAGAACTTCCCCTCTTCTTCTCTCTCTTTCTCTTTTTTCTCAAGTAAATCAGAGTTTGTTCTCGTTAATTGAAACGGACGTGGAAGTAGCTATAAGTGCTTTCTCTCTCTCTCTCTCTCTCTCTCTCTCTCTTCTCCTCTTATCACTTTTTGTTTCTCTTTACAGTCGGATTAAAAGGGCTTCTCGATCAGCCCATCGGTCGGCGTAAATTTTCGTTTCTTTTCTCTGCTCGCGACGAAGCATCTCCTCTCTCCCCTTTTCTCTTCGAAGTACTCTATCGTTATGCTCCGCGTTTGACTTATTAGGAAAATGAAAAGACTACGTTTTACGTAGCGCAACGTGATTAAATCGGGAGCTACGTTGAAACGAGGTTACGCCGAGATGGCAGCTCTCTTTTCCTTCGAAACTCTCCTCCTCGAAACCCACCCCTTCTCTCTCTCTCTCTCTCTCTCTCTCTTTCTATATCGCGGAAGGGGAGAAGGAGGAGCAGCGGGAAAATCTATTTTATTAATATAACGGCGCTTCTGTTTGATCTGATAATTTCGTTTCGTCCTCCTAAAGAGCCTTCTTCTTTTTCTTTCTCTTTTTCCTCTCTCTCTCTCTTTTTCTCTCTTGTTCCACCCCGTACCTCTTGCCGTGGCAAAGGGCAGCGCGAGTGCTTTTGTGGGCGCGCTACAAGAGTTCCAACCGACATTTTCCCGTGGGTATTTCCAAAGTTCTTCTTCTCCGTGCAAGCTCCTCTATCCCTTTGTCTCATTCTTTCATGTCGTATTCGTGAGATATCGATTTGACGAATAAGTGTACGAAAAGATGGGAATAAAAATTTCTCTACATTACGATCTCCGATTCGTACCTACCTTTAAGCATACACAGAGTTTTATCTTGGTCTATGGAAAGGTGTACTGGATACGTGAAATTTTCGTAAGGTATCGTATCCAATTTTTATACAAAAAATCGTTCGGTACCATCGAAACATTCCACCCCTAACGAGTTCGATAAAGAACACAAGCAGTCGTAAAAAAAGCGACGACTACCCGGGACATTTTCGCGTGGGACTTGAAAAAAAGATTCGACTCCGGAAGACACCGCACCTGCCATCGAAACGAGAGCTTACGACGTTAGAGGTGCGGCCGAGGAGGGTTGGGAGGGGTTGGAGATGAGTCTAAAAACGAGTCGGAAGAAGAAGGAGGGTGAAATCGTTGGCGGTCAAAGGAGAAAGAGGGGAGGGACCTCGGACGAGGAAAAACATCGCGAGGGTGAATGAGCGAGAGAGCCGGGTTGGGTACGTAATCTGCTAATGGACTTTCCCTCTTTCTCTTTCTCTCTCTTTCCTCGTCCGAATTCACCCTCTCGCTACGTACGGTCCCTCTGCACCCTCCAAAACCCTCATTCCACCCTCCACCCTCTACGACTCATCCTACGACCCTCTGTATCTGACTATCGACGACTTACGCGTTTTCCACTCTTTTTTCTTTTTTCTTAGCCGCGGCCGTTGTTGCTAAATCGACTTAAAGTCTGTCCTGTCTTTTTATATTTTTTTAGATCCGGTAAAACTTGATAGGTAAAAGTTTACGATTCTCTGATCAAGCGATCAATATTCTAATCTTAAGTTCGATGCTTCGAATTTAGATTCTCTAATCCTCAAGGCTTTCACTGATGTTTCAACTCTTAAAAAGAATAGACGCAGCCGTCGCTACCTTCCTGGGGTGCAATTACGACTGTTTCGCTGTGTAATGCCTCTGGAATAGGTGTTACTCGGATAGTTTAGCTTCGACTCGACCAGCAGATGCCCCTAAGGTATCAGCTGGCCTAACCCGGCCTGGTGTTGCTCAGTGATTCATTCCTTCGTGTCCATCGGTTACTCGTTCGTTCGGTTTTAAGATTACATCTAAATTTTGTTTCGCGAACATTGGATGTTTCTCTTGCTCTATTTTTGTTTCTTCCTTTTTGTGAAACATTTTGGAAAGACGAGCATTGCAAAGGACATCGGCTCGAAATCCAAGTCTCCTACAATGATCCAGCACACTGTCAGTGACAGTAATGACGAGCGAGTGGCAACAGTAATGGGAACTGCGGGATTGGAGGAGAGTATTTGATCAGGCGGGATAGGGTCGTGAGTAGGAATAGGCAGCGCGGCTGTTCCTGTTCCCATTCTGCTAAGTGGCAAACTTCACCGTTGTCTATTATCCTGCCATAATACTCGTCCTTGATAGGGCGAGCTTTAAACGACGCGAAAGGAAATCTATTGTTAAGCTTTATCGATGCGCCGTTTATTTGTCTAGCGAGAATCTCGCTCGAGCTCGGTTTTCTTTTGCCGAAGGAACAGGAAAATCCTTGGGAAGAAAAATTAGAGGAAACGAGGATATTAAATGATTAAAATTCGCGCGTTCGATATCTTTATTTCCTTTAATTTCAGTCGCGTATTTTTTCTCCTGCACTCGGTCGCTCTAACAATTTTTTTTCCCCAATAAAATTGATGCCTTTTTTTATTTCTGCCTTTTTAACGGTCGCCAATGACGATCTCAATAATTACTCGGTATAACGGAAGTACAATCAATTATCAATCTCGACGGACGTCGAAGCAACGATTTATTTTGCAATATAAATACGCGCCCCCGCCGTTAGATTATCGTTTTATCAATGCGTGCCGCTCTGTATTTCGTTACGTTTATGACGTATTTGCGTATCGACAAATATTTGCGGGATAAACAAGGGCTCCGCGGAATATACATACGTGGCGCGCGCGTTTAAAAGGCGGCACTCGCATCAAGAAAATTCGGACGAGCGGATGATATTAATTAGAGGGAAAACGATTCGTAAATCGCTCATAGGAGAAACATACATGGATGAGCGTACTGGAGTGGAGGGTAGAAAAAATATATGGAAAATACGACTGGTACGCTCGAAATCGCTCGATTTTGATTTTTATCTTAGTTTTAGCGAGCGTTTTAACGAGGATATGTCTATCGGAGCGCGAAGCGGGTTGCTCGTATTCTCCTCCCCTACCCTCTCTATGTATAGTCTATCAGAACTCCTCTTCTCTTTCTATTTCTCTTCTCTTCTCTCCCCTGGCTTCATCCCCACCATCACCAGCAGCCAGCAGCAGCAGCAGGAAGCATCGGCTCGCATCCCTCGGGCTACCGAAATCCCAGCGTGAATGCATTACGCGTCAACGAGCTCGGAGTAGCAATATCCTGAGTTGCTGGATGTTAGAGTACGGGATTATAATACATTACCAATTCGACGAAGGCCTCGGCCATTTGACCTTGTTTCACGGACTTTATTTCGCGCGACTTTCGACTCTCCCTCTCTCTCTCTCTCTCGTTCTCTTTTTCATTGGATTTTAATGTAAACTCGTTGATGCAGCCCGAACGAAGGTAGCAGCGAGCACAATTGCGTATGGAACTAACGAGAAAGAGAAAGATGAGCGAGACAAAGGGGGATGTCGAGGTCGAACGAGAACGGTGGCCTTGAATGACGATAATTATCGTGCCTCGATCAGCGATGGTAATTATGCTTTGAAAAAAAGTCGCGTCGATCGAGAGAGAGAGAGAGACGCTTCTTTGAAATTAAAATTTAATTAAGCAATGTTCTCGACATATTTGGCAAAGAAAAAAGAAAACCATCGTATGTAATTACGTACTCGCGATATGTAACAATAATTTGAAGCAATTGAAATTTTACCCGACGCGTGCAATATTTTCCGAATTTATTTTGTTCCGTAACAATCGATGCAATTTGGGCATCCGTGTTTACTCGAGACACGATGTACGCAGATGAAAATAAAAGTTCCGTGGTCCTCGTATTTTTGTAAAAATTTATCGTGCTTTTCGTTCGCGAGCTTGGATGGATGCCGAAAAGAGAGAAGAAGGCGAAGGGGAATGCTAAAATTTAGGAACAGGAGACACTTGTCAATGGCAGCCGGGGATTCGGTTTCAGGGGTGGATCTAGGGACGACTCTGTAAATATTGTAACAAGTGTGCCGGCGCTGTCACTCGGAACGTTGACGGTGGTGGTGCGCGAGGATAATCGATCGGTCGATTGCAAATTTGCCGTGTCGTTTGTTGTGAAATTTTACGGCGTGGCCCGCTCTGTTAAACAGAATTGTTTATTCCATTACTCGGCCTCCGCGTCGAAATTTTATACGCTGAACTTTTGTCTCGGACGAGAGCGCGTCGGCATCAAGGATTCACGAACCAATTTACTCTCTTTATTATTCCGTAATACGCGTGATACGTGCGTAATTTATAAATTTATACACATTTACCAGGGTATGCATGTAATTTTTCTTTTGTTGCTATTTCAAATTCATATAGCACTTTCACGCTATTATTTATTCCCAACGGATAATCCGACGTAACGTTTAAACTCGTGGAATTTTCATTTGCAGCTCTCGAGAACCTTTTTATTTATCATTTTACACTTTTCAATATTACACGGATAAAAGAGCCGCGAAACTTTTCATCCCCGATAATAGACGGAAAATTGACGGATGCTGGAAGGCTTTGTTGTACCTCGCGGATTTCAAAAACCGTAGCACGTGTAGTTTTACGCAACACGCTGGAAGTACGAAGGAAATATACGTCGAGGAGAGTCGAACTTTTTTGGCCAAATTCCAAGCCCCTTCGAAGGCGCGCCCCGGAAAAGTGTTAAGTGAACATCTTTATACAGCTCGACGATTCTTCTTCTTCTTCTTCTTCTTTCTTGACTCCTCTCGGCTGTCATACGGTTGTCACTTTCACGCTTTTCGTAATTTCGTTCGGCAAACATCGGGTATGGTTCGAAGTAGTTGGCGACAGTTTGGGACAGCCACCTTATTCTTTAGCACGTATCCAATCTAAACAGTATCCTCCTTTCTCTTTCATTTAGCCATAGGAAACACATATTATTTAAACAAACTTATTGTATTAATTATCAAAAATTGTAGTAGGTAGAAAGAGGTTGACATAAGGCGTAAAATCTTGTTGGTCCATGCGATTGGCCTTTTCCTCGCGTGCCTTTCCCAGCCTTCGAGTGCATTCACGTATCCCGCCGAGCTGGCAGCAAATCGCATAAGCTACTCGACGGTAGCGGGAGAGAGATAGATCGAGTGGCAACGCCCCCTCCTGCGCGAAGTAGCCTAAAGATATGCACCCTTGCAGGCTCGCTATGAAATAATCATATGGTTAGCTAATGGCAGAGAGCTGGGGTAGCCTAGCGATTGCTTGCCGAGCTGTGGCCTCCCTCTTTTCTTCCCGAGGAACCACCGACTATGACGACCGAGGATGACGACTATGAACGACGACGAGTGAGAGAGAAAGAGAGAGAGAGAGAGAGAGAGAGAGAATAAATTCGTGGGCAGAGTTTCTATGCGCGATAGAAGTGGGGAAACGGAGGGGTAATAAATAAATTCAATGTATTTGCTCGAACCCCCCCGCAAACATTGAATGATAGATCGCAATCTCAGGGCGATGATGCACCCTGCTCGGACGTGCGTGAAGATCGCTAGATCGGATCTTCCTGGTCCTACCGAATTGCTTCGCTCGTGCTAAGAACCGTCGTAGGCTACGGACTACAGCGAATTTAATTTACTGTTAAGTCCTCGAGAAAATTAGTTTTCTTAGGGTATCTTTCTTATTTAGATAAAGTCCCTTGGTGATGATGACATCTACGAGTTTGTATTTTCTAGGTACCGTGTGTTTTTAATTTTACCCAAACAAGGGAATAAAATAGCTTAATATTTTTGTATATATTCCTAATGTTCTTTAGTCATTTCTAATCTCCATAAAAAATCCTAAAATTATTGTACGTTAAATCGAGGAGTAATCTCGACTGGAACGAATCGAGTACAACCAGACCTCAATCGAGAAGAATATTACATCGAATGACATAGCAAGACCCCCGTCGTTCCTTTTCCGATATTACGCGTGTTATTATGGGTTATGGGGTCCGAAGTGTAATCTCGTAAGTCCTGCAACGGCAAATATAGGAATAGGCAGCATAGGTATGATTCGAAGTAATCCTAATCCGGTGGTAGGCGTACATCCCGGTGCATTTTATTAGCGAATTTACTTTATCCCCGCGATCGACGCTCGCGTTCGCCATTGTGCGTCGCTCCACCTCCGCTTCCACCACCATCATCATCACCACCTCCTCTTCTTCGTACGCTTCGCTTGCCGAGACGTGTGGCCGAGCTTAGGATGGATTTATCTCGCCCTTCAAATTTATTGACGAATTATGCACCGATAACACGAGTCGTTACTTCCTATCATGGATAAACAGAATTGCGAATTGAACATTCCTTCGATACGATCCTTTACGGATATTTGTAATTTCATTAGAACTCTATGGCGACTAAAAATTGTACAGACACATAAAAAATACGTACGCATTTTAGATAGACAATTTTTGAACTCAAAATTAACACGGAAAGGGCGCGAGAAACTTAAACGCCCGGAAATAATAGGTCCTTAAAAGTGAGCGTTTGATCCTTAGCTCGTCGTACGGGCCACGCGACAGGACCTTCGTATATTATCACCCATATAGAAGCGGTGAGAGAAAAAGAAAGAGACGGAAAGACAAAAAAAGAAGGGGGTGCCGTACATCTCCGATCTATAGCCGTAGCAACACACAGACACTCCTATACACATTCTCCCATAAAGCAGTAGTATAGGATTAGCTTCCAGCTAGTTATGATTAGACGAGACAGTTGGCCCTCCGTCGGCACACAGGCAAGTACGACGCACTTGGGTCCTTCCATGCACCATGTCGTATTGTATATTCCAACGGTCATTGGCACGTACACGCGTTCACGTACATCCATATGTATGCGTGTTAACCGTGTCCTTGTGCGCATAGACGCGTTAGGGGCGGCGATAATACGCACTGACAGCCACGCACCCCTCGAACGAGGCACTCTACTCCGTGGAGCCCACGAGTAGCAACTTGGTGGGGGTATGGGGTGCCTACGAAAAAAGGAAAACATATACAACAACCCGATAGAATGAGCATCGCGTGCTGACAATGTGCAACCCCCTCTCTCTTTCTCTTTCTATCGGTCTGTCTCTCTTTCTCTAGCGTACATACACGTATACTCTTTCATCTCTCTCTCTTTTCCTATCTCCACACGGAATTACCCACTGATGTTATAATCCTCTCGTGTTACGCCGTCACACATGCCGTATCCTGTAAGCAATACATTGTTTTTCTTCTCTCTTCCACTCTCACTTTGGTACCCATATGCACACTTCACTGCCGCATCGGACCAACGATCTGTCGCATTGTGTATCTACCATTTCGTGCACCGATCGGTGGACGACTCTGTAAAGTCAGGTTCAGGTTAAATCTAGGAGTAGTATCTAGTATCTAGGATAGATTCTAAGATCGTCTTTTATTTATGTTTCAGATACTTGGTGGCAGGTGGACTGATCGATAGGATCTCGCTTCATAGCAGAGCACTGATCGAAAGTGATTTCTTTCTTGATCAAGAACACGAGTCACCGTTGCTGCTCGCTTCGTTTGACTTACTCTCGCGTATCTGCTATCATCTGAAGCGTTCCAGTAGCCAGGACAACGCCAGCGTTCACAACAACAACAACAACAATAATAATAATAACGAGAGCAACGAGCAAACCAGTACGGAGAGTCATCTTCTTTCGAGTTTAGTTTCGACGGAAGCAGCCGGTGCGATCGGTGCTCTGTACGCAGCGGTTGCTTTGAATCCCCAGAATCAAAAAGGATCATCACCTACGCCGAATCAAACTACACCTTCAGTTTCTACGAGAACGTTGATCGTGCGTGGACTCAGGCTGCTAAAGGCTTTCGCCGAACTCGATCTTCAGAGGTTCCAGGTGAGTTTTTAATTGTTCATAACGCGCTAACGAAAAGATTGTATTTTTTGATACTTTTGAAAGCCCTAGATATTTCTGTAGAATAAATACTATTCGTCGATGGGTCAATAAAATCAGCGAAGGTAAAGCGAAAGAATGAAAAGAGGGTAACGTCGAGAGAGAATCCAGTCAGATAAAATAGAAAGGAAATGGGTGACCAAAGCGCTCGCTCGACCTCCAATAGAGTAGGACGTATTCTTTTAGGTGACTCTCGTCCACGTCCACTCAAGTAATTAGGTGCCGAGAGAAAGCTGTCGTTCGATCGAGCGCGAGGACAAAGGTCTTTTAGCGAACCCTTTCCTTTGGCTAGCCTGGGGCGCGTTATCTCCGCATCGTCGCTATCGTCCTTGCTAAAGTACACTCCTATTACGTTCGTACTCGTTCGGGACACATTAACTGATCGGGTCCAGGAACTTAAGAACGGTTATTAACGAATTATTTTTTTGAAGAAGATTTCTTCTTTTTTTTTTATCATTGTTCATATTTTTCTTTGGTGACTCGGACTGTGTTCTTGGTGAAGCAAACGCCGGGTTTTTGGCAAGACCTTCTGGCGGCTGTTGTTCTTGTCTCGGTTCACAAAGGGTCTTGTCATTAGGTGCTGCACACGTGCACATACGTATTTTATATATATGAGTTTGTATATATATATAGGTATATGTCGGACTCGATGGAGATATCGTGTATCGTGGGGTTCGGCTGTCAAGGCAGAAAGCCCTCCCGTGAAGTTCGCAACGATGAGACCACGAATTGAATCGAAACGGCACCTCGCGCCCCCCATCCATAAAAACCATCGGGGGCTAGCCGATGGTCCCGTAGGATACACCGTGTGCTACCGCCATCGTCTTGTCCCACGGGATACCCCGTCGATTATCCCGAGTGGGCCCTCTCGAGAGCCTCCCATCGTGCATTTGCCGAAAAACCAACGTTTATTATCCATTCTCTTTACCATGGCTCTTGCCTCTTATGTTAGCGTGCTCTGTGAAGTTAGGCTGACCACAGTCGTGATCTCCATTAGGACAGAGATCATTTTTCATTGGGTGTTACGGTGCTTCATAAGAGTCTTCGATAGTTTTTCGTTTGATTCGTGAGATTTTTAGAAGTTTAGGAACAGAAAATGTGCAATTTTTAAATCCACAATTTGTTTTTTATTTACAGAATCTTCTGGGATCAGAGGGAACCAGTTTACAATGGCGCTTGATAGCGAGTCAGGTGATAACCCGTCTGTCACGCGATCCACTCACGGAGAAATCAACTTCTGGCCCGGGTCAGAATACCACTGGTACTTACATCCTATCCGAGCTATTCACGGTACTCGGATACTTTGCCGTTAACAATTCGGAGAATCAGGTAAGCTTGATCAATTTGTCTTCTTTCTTAAAAAACATTTCATAGTCTAAGTTCGCGATTCATTTGAATATCACTTTACGAATACAAGTGTCTCTTGGTGGTACGATATATTCGAAGCTAATTACCGGGAAACACGTGTCGGAGAGTATTCGAGCGTGGTCTATAGGCAACTACGAAAGATAGGAAGGGGAGACGGAAAGGGAAGAGAAAGGAAAAAAAATGGGCGAGAGTCCATAAAAGCGAACAATTAGGCTCACGGTAGGTAGAACTCTTCTTCGGTTCTAAACGAAAAAAGAAAGAAAAAGCAGAAGAGTAGACGAGCAGAACGAATGCACTTTGGACGTTGCCGAGTCCGCTCGGTACGGCGTCTAATCTTAGGTGGCCATTCCTTCGATATCCTCGAGCATAGCTCGAATGCCACGCGGTTCCTTCCACGGCTGATTTCCGAGCACAGGAAGAAGTAGAAGAAGAAGGAGAAGAAGGAGAAGAAGGTACGGGCTCCTCCGATATCTCGAAAAATGTCCCCCGATAGCCGCGCAGAAAAAAAGGGACGTTATGACGTACCTAAACGGCGCCAGTCCGTCGGAATTCTCCTTCTCGAAAGACGAATATTTCGAGAGTATAGTCATACCTTGTTGCCCCCCGAATATCTTGTCGTACGACAAGACCGGGGCCCGTTAGTATGGCCCATAGAACGTCCATCGGCGATAACCGACATTTTAGAGCGTAATCGCGACCGAACGAGAAAGAGAAAGAGAGATGGAGACACGCAATTAAGAATTTGTCGAGGCAAATTGGAAGTTTGCTTCGCAATCAAATGTTTCACTTTGCTTTTTAGCGTTTCAATAAGTTAGATGTTCCAGTGAACGTATTTTATGTATCGTCGTCATCGTGATCGTGATCTTCATTAGGATAAAAATGATTTTTCATCTTTCACTCGGTATCGTGAAATTTTCCGAATTATAGGAATACAAAATGGATGGAAACTCGAGTCATTACCACGTTTGACAAATTGTCGAAAGAAAGAGAGAGGAAAATCTGACGACGTTTCGCAATCGATTCGATTCTCGTTTCTTATTTAATTTTCCTTCACGGTACTTTACGAAGATTACCACCCGGTATGTTTGCATCGAGACACGCACGGAATAAAGCCGGAGAGAGTCGCGATGGTATTCGTGTAAAAAGATACTGACTGATGCGCCGGCTGAATTACATAAACCACTTAGAATGACTTCATTCCAAACAGTTTTGTTTGTAGCCCGGTTTAAAGCGATTTTACGTTTATATCTAACCGCGTTGATCGTTCCATCGTAATCGGAATAATTCTCTTTTTACCATTCTTCCACAATTCCGCATATACATAATTTTGTTTACTACCTCATAAATCACTTTTCAAAGCAATCGCCGAATTTTTGTTAAAACATTCACCCTATTTGTATCTTTAACTTAATTTACATTAAACAACGAAGGAGAAGCGTAGGAGAATTATTTCCGAGCTTTCCTTTTAAAGTTAGGATAATTTTAAAAACGCGTTAACGAAGAAGACGAAGAAGATGCTGGAGTCTCTCGCAGATGTTCGCAGGAGCTTAAAAGTGTTTCGCTTCCCGCGTACCGCATACTAGCACGAAGAAGAGTTTCCTCGATTCGTAGGGCCGCTCGTTTCGAAAGGGAGAAAAAAGAATAGGGCAGGGAGGGGTGGAGCGGGGACGAAGAGTGCGACGCCTTAAAAAGAGCCGAAAGACTCGCCGAAAGACGAATGCGCGACGTCGGGGATGCACTCAGCGTTACATCCCGATGCAGGAGCGCTCATGGATGTTGGATCGATGCACACGCGTGTCCCGTTTGCGTGTGCGTGTGTACGCGTGCGAGAGCGCACGCTCTCCTGACGTATGGAATGGAACGGAGTAAATATATCTTAACGGCATTCGCTCGTATATTGATGGGAGGTCCGCTGAGTGTGTTGTGTCTAACAGCTTCTTCCTCCTTCTCTCCGGCTCCGTGTTCAACACCGTGCACCGCATTTCACGGCAAATGTAACGGGTGACGCGACAAAGAGCCTATCTTCTTTCTCTTTCTCTTTCTCATCATGCGTCTCACTTCGTCTTCGGTAAGAGGACATCGAGGATATTTGGATGAGAATGGAATCCGATTTAAATGATCAGACTCGTCGCGATATAGAGTATCTTTATAAAAATCTGTTAGATAATATATTAAATATCATACGTTACATAGTTTCCATAGATAAGATACGTAATAACACCGCCGGTATCCGAACTACTTATTTTGTTTAACAAGAAACGTCCGCCCCCGCTTAAATGTAAATTTCAACCGAAAGATTTATATATACCTACTCGTCTAGCATAACGAACGATCGTGATCTCCGGAGGCGTATATAGGCGAGAAAATTTATTAGTCCGCTCGGAGAACGGTGTCGCACCTTAACGCACTCACGGAAGAAATGCAAACAGGTCATGTGGGTATTTCCTATACGAACTCGGCGCAGGTGGTTTTCAACGCGCGTTGCCGTGCGCTGCTCTGTCCTGTCTTCGAGGAGAGGACACTCTCTTCGCGGTGTTTCCCGCGAGTTGCCGCAGATGTCTCGAAGTGTTCGTACTTTCGTGTTTCGTAAATTCTCCTAGCTTCCGTGACACCTGGGCAGCTCTTCTTCTAGACGTTCTTCCTTTCCCACGGTGCGTACGACGAAGAAAAGGAGACTCCTACTAATTGTCCATGACCGTGCTCGCTAGCATCGATTTGTCTTTCTCGTAATACGGGTCATCTGCACATTTCGAAGGGTATCGTCTTGTAATTACCTCGGAATTGCATTTTACGATGACGATAAATGATTTAATAAACGGGGAGACCAGGTGCGAGGATAAAACGAATACGGGAAATTGGAACGATGGAAGAATAAAAAGAGACATTTGTTCTTTTTCAATTTGTTACAGTTGATCCTCCAATCGGCCGGCGCCGGGCCCAGCGTTCTCCAGCAGGTCTGTACCTTACCGTTCCCATTTTACGGTGACCCGAGGTTAACGTCGTACACGTTACCGGCACTGCTCGCTGCAACGCACTGCAATCCCGAAGCAAAGGCCATTCTCTCGTGTGAATTATCTTATCAGGTAAGCGATTAAATATATTCGATTAATCGCACTTTAATAATCGCGCACCTGCCTACCGTCGTTTACGTCTACCTTTACGACGTAGTTACTTTTTCATTATTTCCAATCTATTAAATTCGCTCGCCGGCGTAATCGCGATTAAATTTTCTTTTAGTAGTGCCTTCTTGTAAATTCCATCTCGATCGTAACGTTATAGATTGTAACGTAGAAAAATGAAATAATCACATCTGTTATCTCGTTCCGCAGCTTCTGGAGGAGTACAGAAACTCCGAGGAAGGTAAACTGAATCCTCTGGTACGTTTACTGAAGGATGATCCTAGTCCTTGATATCAGGAAGGATTCGATTAATCCACTTTTCTGTTCGTCGATCGTCCTAGGCGAATCCCGGCGATGCTTTCGTTCGTTACCGCATAAAAACAAACGTAATCGCTAATTATTAATATTTAAGTCGATAGAATCGCGAGTCTCTCTTTCTCTTTCCCTTTCTCGCCTCCCTAAGCGCAAGAATAATTTCAATAATCGACACCACGTGCGTCCATCGTCGTTTCGCGATCCTTACGATTAACTCCGTCGTCTTCGGGCTGGTTCCTCGAGACGAGAACATCTTTCGAATCCTCGTGATCGCTTTTTACGCGGTGATAATTATTATTAATTAATTCTACCATACGCCTCGTCGATAGTCTTCTCTATTTACAGTTACTTATATTAACCGTTAGCTAAAGACCGTCGTATAATAGAACCGTACGGAAGTTGTGCCACGTTAAACGGACGGAATTCCTTCGTCCGGTATTAATAAACAAAGTAGATGCTTCGATGGCTATGATGCTGCCTCTAAAAAGTAACGAAATAAAACAAAAAAAAAATGCAGAAACGAAGGAAAAAAATTAAACGCTTTGACGGACGTAGCGGTAGAGAAGGTATAGTAAGTATAATTAAAAAAAAAATCATCGTTCGAAGATACAAAATTGAACGAGTCCCATTTAAACGGGTTCGCCTGTGTGTGGCTGGTTGAGAGAACGATTCGGGACGTATTTCTAAAATATTGCTCCTACGATATAAACGAGTAAATCGAGCTTGTTGCTCTTCGTTAAACGAGGAGGTGATCTGAACAAAATGAATAAAAAAGCGTCGTTAATAAATAAAAAAAAAAACAGTCCCGTTCGAATCGGACTCGTATATTTTTGAATCTAGTCTCTCTCTCTCTCTCTTTATCTTTCTTCGCAGCTTATTAAGCGTTGTTTCTTACGTTATACTTCTAGTGCATACAAACGTAGACACGTGCCGATGCATATGTCTGTCCAGCGTATCGGTACGTATTTTCCTTAGCGTGATCCGTCGTCGAATTTTTTCGTATCTCGTGCGTAAAGTAATAAGGAGAAGAAGAAGAACGTGTCTTTTAAAGGAGCCTTTAAGAAACTGACTTTCTAGTATTGTATGTAACAATATATCGGGGAGACTCGTTAGGAGTAGATACTATAACGCTCTTTGTGTGCGTGCGTTAACCACGTTAACTGTACCGGCGACAGCTGGTAAGTAAAAACAAGGAAAAATAGGTAAAAGATTATTTTTATTATTATTAATATTAATATTATTATTTCTTTCTTTCGTTATTAATTTATTTCTCTCTTTTTTTTTTATTTCTTTTTTTTATGAGCCTCTGTGTTTTCTTATTAAAGTCTAATCGCTCGTTGTATCCGTATCCTCTTCCTCTCGTTGCGCGTAACGTCCTCGTGCTATATACCGAGAAAGTCTTGCAACGAAAAGAGATGAAATTGATTTAACGTTTAAACGACACACGTGCAATATTCCTTTCATGCACCCAGCACGAGCGTCGTTACGCGCGAACGAGCAAGAAGAGATTTTGTTAAAGTGTAAACTTAACCCGAGGATAACGTACTTACGTATATTATATTATATTATATTATATATATA